>JACAXG010000062.1:1318272-1436694 GCA_018881555.1 Amblyornis subalaris | reverse complement strand
TATATAATATATAATATATAATATATAATATATAATATATAATATAATTCAGAAGGTATTATAATAATGATGCTGTTCACCACTTTACCTATTATGTGTTTTTGACCAGGACAGAGCTGGGAAGCAGATGGAAGCAGTTCAGTACTCTAGACTGAAGCAATGATATAGGTTGAGGAGACCTGCTGGAATGCATGGAAAACAATATATCTGCATTTTAAAGAGGTATGATTGGCAGCTGTGATTAAAGTTGTAATTTATGGAAAATTGCATATTGCTTGCTGCTCTTAGCTAAGCATGGCAGGTTTTATGGAGGGTTTTTCTGCTTCTGCTGCCCAGTAAACTATGAATATTTGTTTTGGAGAAGGACCTTGGTGCCTAACTCTTATATTAGATGCTGGTTTGTGATATATTTTTTACTGTTCTGTCTTGAAAATGAAAGTGATCCTGTGGAGAAATGAGCAGCCTGATTATTTTCCAAGTACGAAAGTACTTCATGATGTGGAATGTCTGTTTATTTCCATGTGCAGTTTGAGACTTTGGCTTTGATCTGAATAACTCGTGAGTCAGCTTGGGACTTTTCCTCTGTGTCCTTATGCACTGGAATTCCTGGAATGGCTGGGACAGTGAGAGCACTAACAGTGTAACATTACCTGTTTAAAAACACAAAGCTGAAAGTTTTCTGCAAAGGGCTCTCAGATTTGCAACCTGATTCTTTCCCTCATTAACAGGGATCCCTTTAGGGGAGCAAAATACCAGCATCCAGTGATAATTAATGGTGGCAAGAAAGGTGTATTAGTTCAGGACTAGGCTTTTGCTACTTGATAATGGGATTAGGTATAAATGTATCCTTTTATGTGATTCCTTTGCTATAAGACAAGGGAGCATAGAACCTACAACACTAGTACCTCTAATGTCCTCTAATTCTGATTAACAAAGTATATTCAGAGCAGCTGCCTGGGAACACAASGTCTCTGCACAGATGGCTTTTGCCTCTGGCACCATTTCCAAGATCTATGTGGATAATGGAAATCTAAAAACTGCAATTTTTTTTTTTTTTAGGGAAAGTAAAAGAATTAAAAGTTTATTCTGTATTATTGGATGAAAGCTGTGATAACATTTTCCCTGCTCTTGCATTTATGTTTCATACCAAAAATAGGCTGAACATCGTGTTCACTACACTCCAGACCAGACTTCCATAAATCCATGGAACATGCTATGCAAATCTATTTTGAAGGCTGGCAAGGACGTACACCAAATCGTTCAGGGGTGGAAGGTGTTTATATTTTTTAAAATAAAAGCATGTAATGCTTTATATCAGATTGCACAGTATGACATCCCTCAAAATGATGTAGGTACTAGTTTTCAGTTTTTTTAATCAGCCGTCTACTCTCTCTACTATGAATTGTAATCTTTTAGTTCATTTTATATGACAGAAGCAGTATTCAATGTATTAAGATTTGATAGAAAAACATGGTGATCCATAGAGAGGAACACAAGGCCTTATTATGCTGTTTTTCAGGCAGAATATGAATGAGCTTATTTGTTTTTCTGGTAGATTTTATGCTCTCTGGATTCAGCGTCCAAGGCCTGATTCTCTTAAATCTTCTTAGACAGGAAGAGGGAGGATGTTGCCTACAACCTATTAGAGGTGCTCAAACTTCAGCTGAAGTGTGGGATTAACTGTAGGACTTTAAATCTTTGATTTTGTGAAAGCACTCTATAATTTCTAGAATGATTTTTTAAATTAAAAAACCCCAACACATAATAACTCTTGGTTTTATAAAAGTATACTTGCTTTTTGTGGTAATATTTTTAATAATTGTATATCTTTGTAGCACAACAAGTTGCTAGATCAGAGAGAGGGATTAGGGGCTGGAAGTATGGAAGTAAGGCTCAGTAAGAGTTTAGGCACCTAAGTATAAGCTTGTGTTTCTTAAAGAGGATGCCTGCACCTGGATTGCTGCCTACAGAGGTGGTCAGAACCATGCACATATTGTAGCTCCTTGCATGACTCCAGCCTCAGCCTAACCAGAAACCAGAAACTGAGCTCTCCCCACCTCCATTCCCAAGAGTGACTGATTTCAGAAGGCTCTGTAATACAGCACTTAGTGCACATGAAGCTGAGTGTGGCTGTATTTTGAAGGACAGATAATGTCTGCTTAGCAGCTGAGACCTATTCCATGTCTTCCTCCAACCTGAGGCATGAGAGATGTTAAAACTTTATCTCCCATCTCAAAAAAAAAGTGCTGCATGTGGCTCTGTTTTGTTCATTGAAACTGCAGTCATCTAGAGAAAAATTCAAAACTCCCTGAAAGATCATGTAGGTGCAACTGTAGGAAAGGGTCTGAAGTTAAGAGACCTTCTCCAGACAGATGGTGCTCCAAATTCTTTGTCTCTGCACCTGCTTATATCTAATTATGGGATATCAAATACACACAATATAAATAGGAGCTTTAGTTGCAATGAGCAGAGCCATAAGCTCTCCTTCCAAAATGGGTTTTCTAACCATCAGTTGGAGATTCATGCTCCTTCCATCTCCTCCAGTGGTGGTTTCATGAATTTGTCGCACATTTACGCTGTTCAAGAGGTGATGGATGGTGAAAAGAGCACCTCTGCCACTGCCCTTGTTGCTTGGGGGATACATAAGCTTTAGTGCCCATATTCTCTTTCTGGATTTACCTGAAATCTCACCAGATAATTTTTATTAAAAATATACTTACAGATTCATCAGCTGTCAGCAATTTAGAATAGGAACAATCAAAATTTTCTCCTTGTTTATATAAGGAAGCTGATTCTTTTCCCCTAAACTTCTGTTCTTGGAATAAAATATATGTCTAGTGTTGATCCTCTTTGCTTGGAAATGAGAGTTTAAGCCACATCTTTACTTAAGTACTGGGAGCATCGATCACAGAATATAGCAGAAAACATAGAATGTTGACTTGCTTGTTTCCCTTTGTTCTCTGTGGGAACAATATGAATGGAGTACAGAAAGGATAATTCAAAGAACCTTTCCAGTAGCCTGAAGTAAAGTTCAGGTCCCAGAGCCTTTGTTAACCAGGCTATAACTCTTTTTTTTTTTAACCTAATCACCTCTTCAGTCACAGGGGCATAAAATGGGCTGTCATTAATGTCTACCTTTTTTGCTCCAAGGCAAATTGCTTCCATGTTTCACAGCAACCTGCTTCTGTGCTTTCAAGATCTACAATTTGGGGAAAGGTGACTCTCCTACAGATCCTGTCTTTGGTAAAGGCAAAAGGATTTTAATCTTTAAAGGTAGCTGCTGTATACAACTGTTCACTTTTTATTAACTCTATTTGAACTACCTCTTTTGTGGATAATTCTAGCACCTATGGACAGCAAAATTACAGCTATGATGAAAGTTATTTTTCATACAATGGCATTTTTTAATGAATTAGACTTTCATGTATTATACAACATGAGTTTAAAAGGTCTCGTATTTTGTCATTTCAGTGGTATGATTCTGAACCTAGATGGACTAATAGTTTCAAACTGGCTTGTTGTGTATTATAGCTCTTGCTCTGGCCAGCTGAAGAAAATGTAATTTTTACTGTGCTTGTGATTATGACCTGCAATTCACTGAGAACTGTGAGCTGTAGATGCTGGTCTACTATTCTGCTCAGAATAGGGCCTGATGGAGAGGGGTACAATTTGAGAAAATGGAAGATGTGGTCTGAACTTCTTCATGCTCAATGGGGGTTTCCATATTGGTCTTTCACATACTACCGGCCTCCTTTCACTAATAATTATATCTCACTGTTAATTAAAAAAAAAAAAAACCAAACCCGAATAGCAAGCCCTGCTCTGTTCTTGGTAATAGCATTTGTAAGTACCAGCTCTTGGGAGAATGCCTTAGCCTCTGCTGCCTCTGTGGATGAAAGCTAGTTCAGGAATATAAACTCTGCAGAGGTAATAGGATTTTGGATTTCCTAATCTGCATTTAATCTTTCTTGTCAGTTTTAGATACTCTGTTGCTTTCAGGGTGGTATGGCTAAGCTGAGGCAGCTCATGCAAACCCAGACATCTCTGTTTTCCGCCTCTGCTCCCTTCTTTAATCTATGTGCTACAGTCTCTTGTGTTGGCACTGGTGTCTGGTCCTGCAGAGAAGTGCTTGCAACTTGCTGGCAAGCTGGCTCCGTAAACTGCCTTACCACGGTGTCAGAGAAATGACAGCTTTGGGTCAAGTGAGAGGCTTGGCTGCTCAGTCTGGGAAAGACAGTGGGACCGCTGCCTCTTTTGGCAGCAGGTAGACGTGAGATACCTTCGATGTATTCCCAAATTGCCCTTTTGTGCATAGGGGATTTTGAATTACGTTTCTGCCATGCCAAACTCTAACTATCCAGACTAGATAGTGCACCAGTCACATATTTAATGAGAAAGTGCAGAACCTCTTGCATTATCCAGATAACTTACACAGGATGGTTTGCTGTGGAAACCACTGACACACCTGGATGCATCACAGTCTCTGCAGTAGCTCTGATGTGCTCAGGATACAGCACATTGACAGAGATTAAATGTGTACAAGGGCAAGAGACCCAACGCATTCATGACTTGTCAGAGCTAATGAACATGCGAACAATGAATAAATAGCAATAATTTCCCTGGTATGACTTGTTTTGTTGTTTTTTTAATGTGGCAGCTCTTTGTTGTAGGAGTGTGCAGCTGCACTTGGGAAATCCAAGGCAGCCTGATGCTTAACCATACAATTCGTACATGATGCAGAAGAAAATAAGTTAGAAAAAAAGATGGAAAAATGGTATTTCTTTATATCCTTCTAACCTCTTGGCATCCTCACAGTAGAGAAATACTTTTAGAGAAACATTTTAAAAATAAAATAAAGAGAATAATTTTGAGGAGTTTATAATTAAGTAATTGTAATCCACTGTAGCAATCTAAAACTTTAAAATATACTCTATGTCCTTTAAATTATTCATACATTTAAATTATCTGTTATGGGTCTCCATACTAAGATGTGCTTTTTATTTTTTGTTTTAATGAAAGCCAGAAGCCAGAAATCACAAAACCAGCTGGTAACACTGAACAACTGTAGTTTCCAAGAAATGGTTCCGTGCTTATAAATGCATTTGACTTTTAAAACTGGTCTGGGAAAAAATTAAAATCCTGCTATGAAAAGGCTGGGATAAGTGTCCTATTTGTTTAATTCCCCTGATTTACCTGGTTTCTTCCTAAGGAAGGTAACATGATCACCTGATCAACATGAGCATGATGTTGTTTTTATGACCATTATTAGTCTTGTGCTGTGCTTTCATTTTTCTCAAGATAGGGCAGTGCCAGTCTGAAACAGACACAGATCTTAGTGCTGTTCAGAAGGAAACCCTTTTTGAAGCCAAACTTTTAACCCAATTTTAGAAGGCAGTTGTTCAGAAGGAAGGAACTCCAGTTTCCTCCAATACCAGCTGATATCAACTGACACCCAGTGGACGAGCCATCAGTTTGCTCCTACCTTCTGTCTTATCTGCTCTAGTGCCACCCCATTTATCTCTTACATTAGGTCCAGTATTACCCCTCCAGTGGTCACTCTATTGTTGTTCAAAACACTAATTTTCATTTTTACAAGCCTGAAGTAAATAATATTTTTTGTGTGGCTTAGTGCTGTTTGCACCATTTAAATTAACTTGTCAGATTTATGAATCATCTCCATTATTTCTGAAGATTTTGTAATGGGAAATAATAATTTAGTTCTTATATCAGCAGCAAGTTTCATTGTTCTAGTTAATGAGTGAAGGATCTTCAGCTGCTGTGAAGCAGCATATTTCCATTTAATCCTGTAAAGCAGAGTGCTTTACAGAAACCAAGACAGACACTACCTGGAAGTATCTTAGAGGAGGCATTTGAAGTAGACTGATGCTTGGATATAATGGCTGCACAGGAAAAAGATTAAAAGTAGTTTTCATTAGGATAAAGAAAACTTAATCAAGATTAAAACTGCAAAAACTAGTTGAGATTCTGATCACTTAGCTGTAGCCTCACAGAAATGGAATCACCATAAAGAGGCTTTGGATGAACTCACTAAAGCAATAGAAGTTTCATCTGTCCTAAAGGTGTATCTGCAGTAGGATTTATGGTACATTCATTGCGTAATAGCCTGTTCTTCTTTGGGGAGAAGAATATCCTAGGTTTAGTGAGCTGCTACATTTTCAATCAGCGAGTGTATCAGAAAAGTGTTTTTTTAATATTTGTTGTCTTGTTTCAGTCTGGTAGCTTTTTATTACACTCAATTTATTCTAAAGTGATTGGCACCTGCATCTTAGAATGTAGCTAGAGTACAGCAAAATTAGATCAGTGAATATAACAAACAATACTGCATCTAGAGGCTCAGGTCAGACTGAGCTACAAGTAATCCATCTTCTGAATGTATTAAGTTATCTTATGCTTGCACATTGCATTAAGCATATTAAAAATTGAATTGTGAGATTTATAAAAGAAAAAGAGATATTTTAGTGAGTAATGGAAAAGAGAGACTGAAGTTCCCTGGTTTTCTACCCACATAACCCTTATCATTAGATTTTATCCTTAATGGTCACTGTTTCTGAAATCATGGGTTACCTCTTGATCTCTGCAGTGCACTTGAAATCTTTAAAATTATGCATTTATAAAACTGTGTCTGCCAGTAATGTCAGGGTGATCTTCTAAAGAGTCTGAGAGCTCTTAAAAATACTGTGCATTTACAGGCGGTGCTCACACCTTTCTGGGATTGAATCTTTTCAGTGAATTGATGTTTTTTCTACTTTTTGTCATCTGTCTACTAATGTCAATAGCACTACACATGTGGAAATGGATTCCTGCTTGTTTTCATTCCCAGGAGTTAGCTGTGATGCATTTACAGTTATTGATTAAACACACTTAAAGCGGTTGCACTGATTCTTCCGTAATCTTATTAACTTCTTTTTTTCCATTTTTTTCCCTCCAAGGGAGTAAATTGATTTATATGAGTATGCTGTTAATATTATAACTCCTTGTCTAGCCCCTTGGGTTCTAATGTTTTTTAAACACAGTACAATTATGAGAAACATTATATTGGAATGACAACATAAATCATCCCTATAGGAGTCTGGGCTGTCTGGGGAGTTAGTAATATAGAGCCCTGCTGAAGTAAATAAGAACAGTAATTTGAAATAAATAAGACCAATGGTGCTAATGTGGGTGTCTCAAGAATATCATTAAGTTTGTAATGGCATTGTTTACTTGGTGTAATGAGACTCATGTAGTGTAATGCTGCTGCTTAAATCATAACTTTATAGTTCATGATCCTGTCTCTTTTCTTCGGAGAGTATGTCAGGTTAGCTGTGTTTCCACATCTGTTCTCCAAACTCCAGCGCTTTGTTGGAAGGCATATGCACATGTGACATGAGTTGAGATTCTCTAGAACTTTGGTTAAATTTAGTCAACAACTATTGAAGTTCAATATACCAATGGGGATAATTTTTTTCTTTTTCTGTTTCTTACTGTAATCAGAGTGTTAGAAAAGGTACAAAAACTGGGTAATGAACATAGTGTCATTTGCTGGTCATCCATATTCAGTGGTGCTGTTGTTTGGGTCCAAAAGGGGTCTTACACTGCTTTGTGCTTGAGCATAGTGTGAAGTTGGCAGCTGGGCAGCCTAATGGTCTTCTCTTGTAGTAGCTTCTTCACCAGTACTTAATTCCCATCGATACTCCAAGCTATTCTCTCTTCCTTGACATGCAGGGAAAGTAAAGTATGAGTTTAAAATACAAAATGAAAACAGTTAATCTGAAAAGGAGCTACTCTAGGGATTTTTTTTCAATCTTTGTTTTTAACATGTACAAATTACATAGTAGAAAATACTTCAAAAAGATTACTTTTTCATAGAAAATATATTCCCTTAGAATAAATTCAACTATATCATATGAATAAAATTACAGTAGAAAAATTTAAACCAATATATTTTTGAGTAGAAATTGATCTTCCACAAGATTTTTTTTTTGCAGATGCTAGGGAACTTGCATATAAAGCAACTCGTGTAATTGAAATCATGCTCTGTTTATGCAAAAATGAATGCTAAATGTCCATTACATAAACACAGCCAAACCTTTAGAACACATTTTCTAAAAATTTGATGGTATTAACTTTTTATTAATTTCTGAACCCATCTTTGGGCAAGATTAGGCTTGTGCAGTCTGTTACACAGATTTATGTGCTACAAGTATAATATGACACTACTTTTCAGTGATAGGAGTGCTATCAGTGCAAAGTGTAAAAGTTTCTGGGGGAAATGCTTCTGACATTGGGGCCTTGAGTGCATCTTGGACTTGCACTTGGAGAAAAGCAAACTTCGGATTTTTAGAAGAAGACTTTTAAGAACTATCAAGGAAATATTTTAAAAATTCTAATATTGCATATTCATACTGTATGTATTAAATGCTCTGATGTCATTATGAAAAACTCTATTCATAAGAAAAATGTCCACAGTTTTATTTGTTGCTTTCTGTCACTTATTCTGCATTAGTAATAAAAAACTGGAAAGAAGCAATAGATGATGTTAAGAAGACTATCTAGTTGGACCCTGGAAACCCTGTAAGTAATCGTGGTACAAACAATGTTTATGAAGATCATGAAAATGTATACAAATTTTAGTTTGTTTTGCTTCCCATGCTCTGTTTAAAGAAAAAAAAAAGAAAGCATGAAGTGAAATTAGGCTTTAGTTTAAGCACTTGCATAACTTTTATAAGCCACTGTTTATGCTGAAGCTGAAATGGAATACTCAAATACTTTTGGTTCTTGAGTTTTGACCTGATTTGATCTCCTCATATTGTGAAGTGCTTAAGTAAAAGCTTTGCTTCTGGATCATCTTTCAGTTATGATTCCACATTCTTCCTACAGCAACTAGTAATGCTTGGTTAAAAACATCAAACTTTCCCAMAGAAGAATGCTTCTCAGCCCATGCAGTTTTCCCTAGGGAGAAGATAAGGGAAAAGACAATGTGTGGAAGATAGCACACACATTGCTACGTGTAGTACTGAAGTACTACATCTGCAATCAGATACAACTGTGATAAATGTGGTATGAACCCACACACAGAATACAACAGCAACAGAAAGGCAATATATAGCAACTGATGAAGGGCTGCACTGAATTTGCTGACTTGACCATCACTGTCTTCTTTCTGAGCTCCATTTTATTCTCTGGAATCTGCCTGCTTAATAGATGTTTTCCTGTTAGCACAGGCATCCTATAAGAACAGTGGTCCTTTAGAGGTGGAATACTAGTGGAAACTTGGCAGTAGATGTGGCCCTTTAGAGAGACCAAGGGAACCATCATTGGAGTTTGATTTCAACAGAAAGCTCACAGTGAATTCCCAGGATGTACCAATGTGATAAGACATCGAAATTTGAGCTGATTAACCTCTGGAAAGTCGAGGAAATAACAATGATGAAAGAATGCTAGCGCTGAAAGAACTGTCATCTGATAGTACTCTCCACTGTGGCACACAGTATTTTCTAAAGATGAAATTGTTTTAGAGTTGACTGAAAGAATATTGGCAAAAGTAGGATGGAAAGAAATTGGACTACCAAAGAATTGGGAGTGTCTTCTTTTTCTGCCTGCATGACTAATTACATTATTTTGATTTTAAGGAAAACAAGGAATTACAGGTAGATGGAACATTATCATTAAGATTAAAATGAACACTATTAAGAAATAGGAAGATTTAAGTTTACTGACCAGAATAATAATACAGATTCAGTGGAGCAGTTTTAGGAAATGTCTCAGTTCAGAGTTATATGCTCGATCTGTAAAGTATCAAACTTGGGTTAGATTCATCACATCCTGACAAACCTGAGGAAAAGAATGTACATTTTGGAATAAATTAGAATCAATCTTTATTGTGAGCTTTTCTTACCTTCTTCTGTGTTTAAGAAGGATCCATAGGTCTTTTCAACTCAGTTTGTTTTAGATRCAAATTATTTAGCGTGGGACAAGATTATAACATCAGAGTTTTTGCCATTGAGGAATTCAAGTTGCATCTATATGAAACACACTAAATGAAAATTTGGAAAGTCGCTTGGGAGAACTACAAGCTTCTTTACTGAAGATTACACTTCCTTCACTACAGGAAAAATTGTTTTTTGGAATAGTTCTTACAAGCAGATCTTAGAAGACAGATCATGGCATTCCAACAGCAAGATAAATATTTTCCATTGAAATTTATTTTTAAGAGGTTGTTAACATCTACACTGGGCAGAGAAAACATTAGTGTCTATGTAACCAGCATGGCCAATGATGATAAAGTATCTCAAATTTAATTAATCACTCTTTAAAGCTCAAGGAATGAAGTCACCTTGCTGACTGGGAATTGAAGACATGATTTCAGAGTCTCACCAGGCAAAGTGGGCGATTAGATTTAAAGATATGAAGGAGCAGCACTGAAGAATAAGCTTAATTTTAAAAACAAGAGTAATTTTGTAGAATTCAGTGTGACTTAATTATATGCTTCCTGGAACCAATTTTTTAACTCCAATCTTTTGCAATTGGACTGTAAAACATATATCTGGAGTGAYTTAAGTTCATTTGCTAGATAGCTTGCAATTTTAATATGCTGCTGATTACAGTATAGGATTGTGTTGCAAGGACTCTGGTAATTAATGTGCAATTGGTAAAGAGACATTTTATTTTTAATGCTGTATGAAAGCAGAGAAAATTTTTAGAAAATCCTCCATTATTGCACTCAACAGATGTAGCATAGTGAGCATGTATTCTGCCTTCCAAAAAATGCCTTTCCAATAGGCTTTTCCTTGCTCTGGAGACAAAAGATGTAGAAATGCAAGGTCCACCTATAAAAAGTTTTTAAGTGGAACTCCTGAGACTCATGATGCCAGTGCCATATGAAGACCCCTTGATTAAGTTTGTAAGATCTGCTCAGGCAACCCGTTGGTCTTCACAGATTAAGTGATTCTTGATGAACAGTGACATCATGTGTATTAAAGTTGGCTGGGTGGACACCTATTTCATCTTATTAATCGCTCAAGGAATCAGGAGTGGTGGTTTTTGGAATCTGGTATCTATAGCTTCTCCACATGCTCAAGCCTACTCAAGGAATCACCACTATGTTGTTGTACCTTTAGTCCTGTACAGTTGATAATCTAGATAAAATTTCATTTCTTTTCCCTTAATAGGCCTTTCAACTGTCCAAGAACTGTTACCGTTTTTTTGATGAGTCGTAAAATGGCGTATTTCTGTGATGACTGAACACTCATTTGATTGTATAGAGCAGTAAAGAGTTTATCTGAAATGACCAGTCAGAACAAGTTTTGACCTGTTATATTTTTGCTTTTTGGCAATAAGAGCCCTGGTCATTCAATTTTTTGTGTGTGTGGTTTTGTTTGTTTGTTTGTTTTGATTATTTGTTGTTTGTTTGTTTTTGTGGGATTTTTTTCCCCCTCCCCAATAGCTGTGGTATAGTAGAATCACCTACCGATCCTGCAGAACTTTATAGCACCACTTTTCTCCAATGCAGATCCTGCAGCAGATAAGGGACTAAGAAAATAACTGAGAGGAGACAAAGAGATGTGACTTGGTTGTCTAACATTTCTTCTGAGAGCAGGTGGATATTAATGGTGAAACGGTGAATCCAAGGAGTAGAAATTTTGTTCTGTACGACTCTCATCATCTCAAGTGGAAATGGATATTTTATTAATTGCTCTTGAGCGGACGCTCAGAATTTCTTTTCTCCCTGAAAAAGATTAAGGTCACCTCTGAAATTAGTAGTGTCCTTAACTAAGTTCAGCTTTATGCCAGCATGTTTTTCCAAGGCTTTTAGAAAAGTACCGATTACAATGTGATTTAACTCAAAAGATGTGAAAATACATGCTATAATCAGAAACTGAATTTAAACTCCCTGTCTTTGATGTCATGATAAAAAATTACTGTATTTAATTATAAAAGCTTTCATTTGAACTTACAAACAGTGAGAGGACGTGATTAGCTTTTCAAACATTAGTGTGGTCAGATTGAGATGTGTGTTGAATTGATTTTTAGTTTGCTTTTTAAGAAATTTGATCCATCACACGTACATTGTGATGAGAAATGAACACAAGAAGGATGAGAAAAAATAYGTTGCTTGTCTGATAATAGCCTGCTGCTTTTTCAATGTATCTGTGCTCTGCATTTCAGTAATTCCAGTTTGACCATTAGACAAACAAATATAGTGAATGGCAAAATAAGACACTGAGAATCTTCAGTTCTTGCAACAGCTCAGGAAAGGTCTTTAAGTGTTTGAGATACCAAGTTCTGCATGATTCAGAGATGAGGTTTTGTATAGCTGCATTATTTCTTTGAGATCAGGCAGTCTCTCTGCCTAAAAGCTGCTCAATCAGTACCTTTAATTGGAAGTTCAGTAACGGACTGATTATTAATACTCCAGTAATATCTCTGTTGTGTTAAAAGGCCATAACTGAGACTGCAAAATGGAACAGTGAACAGTTGTCCCACAGAAAATTTTATGAATAAAAGACAAGCCAGGCTGTTACACTAGCAAGGGTTTAAGACACTGTTAATCTTTCGCTTATGCCAGAGAGTGATAAAAAGCATTTTATAAAGCTAGGCAAAAATATTGTCCTTTTGTGCTTTCAGAACAGTCTTAGGTGGTGTCCTATTTAAGCTGAATGTTCTTTTTATGCTTCCTATGACTGAGAACTTCTACTCTATTCTACTCTTACARTAAAACTGCATCTACCACTCTGCTGGTCTTAAATATAGTCATATCTTATTGAAATTGAAGTTGTAGCTCTTGTTTATTGAGAACAGAATAAGGCAAACCAATTTTTTTTACTAAAAAGCCATATTGAGGTTGAATTAGTATGTCTTATTTTATGTATATTTGACAGTACTTTTACTTAAGTAAGATTATTTTTTAGTAAAATGTTCACTTGTTGGAGGCAGATGCTGTTTTTTCCTGAAAAGAACATCTGTACAGTTGTTACCTGTTAATTGTTCAGAACTGTTCTCAGGTCTGAATTTTGATTATCAGAGTAACAAGCTGCAACAGTTCCTTATACATAAAACATGAAAGGATGTTGTAGTGAGGTGGGGTGCCGCGGCGTTCTCGGTGTTAGGATGCCGCAGCTTTCCAGAAGCGCCCCGGGCGGGAAGCATTTCTACCGACGGCTTTGGCAGCTCTCACGGTCCGGGATAGCAGGCGCCGTGAACACTGTAGCACCGATCTCTGAGKCGGCGGGAAGCAGCAAAGAAGGCGACGGGTCTTTGGTATGGTCTCGACAGAATAATTTGTGGCTCGGGGGTCAAGGACCAAAGAACAAAGATGGCTCCGGGTGCCGGAGCTTATGGGGATACAGGGCCGGGAAGAGCATACAGACCAATGGTCTGAGGGTAGGTAGGCGGAGGATAGGAGGATATCAAATGGGAAGAGAGGGAAGGAGGGACTTAGGGAGGGGATCCAATGGAGGGTAGAATTCAAACGAAAAATCTGGAACCTTAACCATACAGGGATAACCATCAATCAGTCCCTCAGTGGGAGGAGATGTGGCTGGTTCAGACTCTGGGAACCGCCCACCACTGTGGTCGGGCCGGTCTTCTTCCTGGCGAGGCTTGAACCACCGCAACAGTGGGGGTCAGTCTCTTCTCCAAAATAACAAATGATAGGACAAGAGGAAATGGTCCTAAATTGTGTCAGGGGAGGTTTAGATTGGATCTTAAGGAAAGTTTCTTCACCAAACTGTTGTCAAGCATTGGCACAGGCTGCCCAGAGAAGTGGTTGTGTCACCATCCCTGGAGGTATCTAAAAGGTGTGTGGATGTGGCACTTTGGGGCATGGGTTAGTGGTGCACTTGGCAGTGCTGGGTTAATGGTTGGACTCGATCTTGGGGGCCTTTTTCAACCTAAATGATTCTATGACTCTATGATCTGTGAGGTAATATACATTAATTTAGCTTCTCATCTATAGGAATAGCTGAGAATAGCTGAGAATATGACAGATTTGATGCATGAGTATTCCTCTGTTATCTCTTAGTACTGTCCTAAAATTTTTGTGTATTGTGGGTAGATTTGATACTGATTTGTACCTGATACATGATATGTAGTTGCTATGGCTATCCTTTTGTCTGGAAACTATGTCAAGATTGTGAACAATTACAATAAAGCTAAATCAGGAATGAGTATTCTGTGGTTTTAATGTTGATCCAAATAAGCACACTTGTTTTTCTCCTTATATTCAAGGTCTTATAAAAAATGCTCTACTGGGGAAAAAAGTGGAACATGATTATCACTTTTGGGTTAAATATAACTATCATTAAAATACTTTTCAGAGAGGATTCTGCAAGATGTGGTAAATATCCAAACCTTAAATACTCCTCTTTTACAATTTAAGTATACCAGTATATGAACCATCTCTATTAGCTAGGTGTTGATCTTGTGGTTTATTGTTGAATTATTTCAATAGTTACGGCACATATATATTTTTGTTCCATTAATAAAATGTATTCTGCAACTGGGAAATAAAAGGTCTAGACTACAGCTCATTATTTCTGGATGGTGTGGTCATTATTTCTTGGCATAATATCTCAGACAGTGTTGTCCTGATTTTTCAATCTGAACTTGTAGGTAAGACATCTTTACTTGGCAGTGTGTCTAGTGAAGGATGGGTCTTTGCACATCTACAGAAGAATCTCTTAGTTCATTTGAATTCAGGGAGTGGGGGCAGATTCAGATTGCCCAAATACTTTTCGTATCTTGTGGTTAGAAGGTCAAGTCTCAGGCAGATTTATTGACTGGTCTCTGGCATAGCTGTGGATGCAAGTGAAATCTTCATTCCTCTACCATGGTTTACAAAGTCCCAGTGTCTCAAGATGGCTGCTAGAGTAAGCCTAGAGGCATTCTGACCYGGAAAGCAGTTGTGTAGGTCCTCTGTAAGACCGCTTATGATTTATTAATAGTAAAGCAACTGAATTCCATCTAAATGGCTAATTCAATCTAAATCCATTAGTCAGCTCAGACTACTTCTTGTTTAGGGTGCATTGACATCCATGCAAACCTCATCAGTCCTGATGGCTTTCAAAAGGAAACTTAATTCTGTGTCCTTGTAATAAGCTTATTCTTGCTGAGAAGGAGTATCTCCAATGTGTTTTCCCAGTATTTTCTAAAGATCACTCATGCACTTTTCTGTTTAGTAGCCATGGGAATCAAAGACCCAGCCCTGTGATTCTCACTTCTTTTTCAGCTATAACAAAAACTAATTTACCCATTGGCCTCAACTGCTTGATTTTTGTAAGTACTGGATTAAGATACATGCAACAGGGGAAAATACACAGTGTCACATTAAACAAATAGCACATTAAGGGCATTTTCGTTAGCATTCATCTTTAGGGCCAATGCATGTTGCCAGACAAGACATGTTCTTCATGATCTTTATGGCATCATTTTAGTGCTTATGTTGCAACTACTTTAGATTTAGTTGCAGCTGGAGAAATACACAGCACTAGGTCATTCGGAACGATTTAGCTATTGAATTAAGTGTGGAAACAAATCTACAGGAGCCTCATCTTCTGTTTTCACACTTAATTTGAATCAGTTTATCAGGTTTTATGTATTTTGAGGTTTTTGACATACTTTATATGGAAAATGAGTAACTGTAGGAATGTTGTTGTCAGCCATAGCTGAAGATTTGTCAGGTTGGCTGGGAATAGTTTTTGCCTCTTGGGTATGTGGGATTAAGAAACTGACTGTACCACTAGACTTTGGCAATAATTAAGACAGTTGCTAAAAGTTAGTGGAACAGTTAAAAATTTTGGCATCGAAATTATCATCTCTGGATCACAATGCTGTCATTTAAGGCATTTGAAAATTCACTGTGATACTGTTGTGTGGATCCACAGTATTTTCATACACGGCTCATGAAAGCTACAGATATTCTTATCCACGAATGAATATAAAATTAAAATATTTGTTAGTTCCAAATAATATTAATTTTCATTTTGTTACAGCAACACTTTTTTAAAGACGAAAGACCAAATTATTTTTAAAGAATAGATTGGGCTATAATAAAAAGAACAATTTTATTTAGGAAAACTTGTCTGAAGAATGGTAAGGAACTGAATCCTTACAATAACAAGAAATGTTTTCAATGGCTTTTCTTTTTCTCTAACACCTGTGCTTGGTAAGTGTACCTCACACAACTATGGAAATCAATTTCTTGTCTGGAGACCAAACAACTTGTTGTCTGGACAGTAATTTATTGTTTATTTTGTAACTGGACAGGGGTTCCTCCCATTCTTTTGTAAGAATTCTAAAGGGTTTATTTTAGTTCATTATCTTCTGTATTTTGTCTTTCGTGCCTAGAATAAATGAAATGTTTATCATAAAATGAAATGTTTAATATTTTTAGACAGTTCATCTAGTAATTTCTGTGCCCCAAAGTATTTTCAAAAATGTTGAGTTCTGTTTCATTCCATGGTTACAGCAGGTTATAATCCTGGATTACAGGTTCCATCAACATAAAATGCATAGTGACAAAAGGAAAACAAGAGGGTGAAAACATTTGTCCTGTTCCCTGTCTCGCTGAGGTAAGTATCTAAAAGATGTCCCAAAAATGGTGAAATTTTTTTGTTCACTGGAAGTTCACCTGCATTCCAGTTCAGTCCAAATTTAGGTGATCTGCTATGGATATCAGACAAAGTACACCAAATTCATGTGTAGGATAGATCATTCACTTGGTATTTATCAGATGATTCAACCCCACAAGGAAACAGGTATTTATTACTGCAAGCATTACATAAATGCTGGCTGGACTGCTATCAGTCAAGAGAGGGACAGTTGACTTCTGTTCCTCCTTGGAACAGATCTTTGGTGATACTGAATTTCCTCTTCTGCTTCTCTGTTTTTTCCCTGAAAGTTTTATATGTTTATATCTTGTTTTTCTTTGCCCCTTAAACTCCTAAGGATCCTTATCTCAGTAATCCTCTATTTGTAGTTTTACCTTTCTTATCTTGCCTGGCTTCACTCTGCAGATCCTCTCACTGCTCTTTCTCACATTGCAATTTGCTTAGCGGTTAGAGCTAAGGTTATACACCTGGCTGTGTCGGAGCTGGGCCTTGAATCTTTGGTCACAGGCCCCTCTGGTGGTAGGACAGGCTTCAGGACTGCTTAGAGAGAGGTAGAACTATGCAAGAATAAAATACCTGCATTTATAGTGATCAACATTTTCTGTACATAGCAGTGTGTTAACGTTCTCAACTGTATGGTTAAAGTTGTTTCCCTACACACCATAGTTCTGAAAATATTAATGGTTTTATTACATACTGTCCTGGGTTAGTAATATATTCTATTACCACCCACAAAAGCTGGATAAATTCAGTTATACACCTGGTCCGTGAGGGACTCCTTATCTCAACTGAGATAAGCACTCTGGCTGGACAGCAAGCACCACCCATCTTGATTATCTGATCTCAGCTAATGACCCATTACACCACCCATCCTGGTTAATGGCCAGATCTTGGAGTTGGAATATCAGAACACCATAAGGATCATCCAAGCTCAGAGGACCGTGGGGATCATCCAAGCTCATTACCGAAGAAACCAAGAGAACATCGGGAAGATCCTCTTCCATTGTGAAAGTCCCCGCCCCTGGGGAGATGCCAGCCAAGAAACACAGCATAAAACAAGGGTTTAGGATGGGAGAAAGCACCCTCGACTCGACGGGACTCCACTCTCGGGACTCTACTCTCGACGGGACTCTCAATTCGACTCGACTGGACTCCACTCCTCGGAATTGGATTCAGCTAGCTACTCCACTCCACTCCTTGGAATAGGACTCAGACACTCCACTCCACTACCGGGACTGGATTACTAGGCCTTTCTGCAGGACCAGTGCCTAACTGGACTGCACAGCTACCACCCTGGTCAACAGGGTATCAGGTTGTACCGTGACTCTGTCGGTTTGTTTAAGCCCATGTTTCTGTATTACTGCATTTATTTTAACCTTTTTATTAAAATTGTAATTTTGACCTAAAATCTCTCGAGGTATTTTGTGTGGGGTTAATTTCCCCTGCTGGTTTACAGTCAAACCAGCACACATACTTTTTCAAGAAATGTGTTTCTGAACCATAAAACTTGCTCTACTAAAATATTTAAATTATTCCATTTTTTGAGAAAGCCTGTTTTCTTTCAGTGTAGCATTAAGGAGAAAGCATGCAACTGAATCACTTCCACATTAAAAAGTGCAGCCTTTTAAGCGCAGTACTCCAACTAGATATCCGGACAACATTGCTGTTGTAAGGAGGCTGTCAGATGTGGAGACAATGAAGGAACTGGGTGAAACATCAAAAGGCAGTAATAAATCTGTTTTTATTGACTCAAAGTCTATCCCAAAGGCCTATTTCTTTTCCCCTAGAAAGTTCTGTTTTGTTATTTTTATTGAGAAGCATTTCTAGGGAAATACAAAAGTACATAGTGCTTTTATGGAACATAAAGCAGAGTTCTACTTTGTCCATACATAAAGTATGGGCTGGGATTTTTTTGGTTGGTGGGGTTATTATTATTATTAATTGTCAATATGGAAAGAATGGACAAGTAGGAAATGAAAGGCTTATAGTTGTGGAGTTTGAAGACAGGTAGATTACATTTCCTTGTCAATCTGTAAAATATGGTATGTGTAAAACTTTGCAAATAAAATCACTGCAGGCAAGTGACCAAGTTATGACTTTTAAAATCTGGCATAGATCCTGGCACCTAAATTAATGCTTTTCAGTGATACTTGCCAAAAATACTGAGTTGCTGATTACAAGGGATATATTTTCTTAAGTTCAATTGCAGAGATTTTTTTTTCATTGCATGTGTCAAATTGTTTAAACTGAATAAAAACAGTTAAAGAATAGTGACATCTTTTAGTTAGAAGCACAAAGAAGTATTATAACCACAGGGAAGGTTCAAAGCACAGTATTTTTTTTCAAATACAGAGTATATTTGCATGCATAGGTCAAAGGGTGAAATAACACAGAAAAAACTTTAAACTAATTGAAGTGCAAATGTAAACTCATTTCTGGTTGTTGTTTCTCTATAATTTCTTCTAGGTTTTTTGTTTATCTAAGCACTAATGTGGAGGTAAGATGAGATTTTTTTTTTCATGAGGCTAAAATAGCATCATCAAAATTTACTATTGCAAAGGAGACAATTGCAGAGTTGACATAAGCAGTTTTATGCAATTCCTTTCTTGATGTTTCCTCCACAGTTTACCACCATGAAATATGAAAGAAAGTGAGGCTTTTGGCCATACTAATTCATACCAGTATTTTCAGAACAACAGGCAGCTCTGTAGATATTAGGGATCGCTGCTGGGAACCCAGACAAAATTCAAAATAGCTTTAATGTACCTGTGTTGGCATTTCTTTTAGTGTCCAGTATTAACTTCAACTTGAGGCCATTTTTTAAAAATTTTGACACCACCATTTCTGTAACCCCTGTCAGATACTTCCTGTAGGCTGCAGTTAGTTTCTCTCAGCCTTCATCTCCTCCTTGTCAAACTAAAGTAAGACATTTTCCCTCAACCTCTGCTTGCAGCCCATGTGTCCTCTGCCTCATGAGCCCTCTCCTGTACCTTCTCCAGTTATCTTAATGTTCTGCACAAACTAGGTGGTACAAAGCTAGGTCCTCTATTCCACACGTGCCTCACCAACACTGAGTACAAGGAGATGTGTCACTTCCTGCAGTTTAGYGTCCATACTCCTCCCAGTATTTGAATTGTTTACTTTCTATGAGTGCTCTCTACTGGTTTGTATACGTTTTGAGATCCACCAYGATGACCCCAGAAGCTTTTCAGCAGGGTTGCTCTTCAGTCAGTTGGATCCCAGTTTGTCATGTCTCTGAGTTCTCTGTCTCAGGTGCTCAATGGACATTTCTTTTGGCTTGATCCCCAATGTCTCATCAAACTGAAAGTGAAATTTTTGAGAAGAGAGTTTTTCATTCAGTGTCTGTGACAATGCAGAATTAATCTGGTGTTGTACTTGAAAAGTTGGAAGTACCTTAGTTGCAAATAACATTTTAGTAAGCATTTCCAAACAAAATCTTTAGCCAGAACTTCCCTCTTTGTTGTAATAATTTTATTGCAGTAGAATTTGGTAAGATTCCACTTGTAGAAATGGTGTAATGTGGTGATGAACAAGACATGCCTTAACTGTAACCTTGTTTTCTCTAATCTTGAAGCCACTATATTTGAATTAGCCTGTGGTGTACTTTTATATCAGATATGATGGATCCTAAAATGAATTTTGAAAACAGCTGAATTGACTGAACTGGTCCCAGGGTGAGATACAGACTGATTAATAGTGACAGATGTTTGCAGATCTCTGACGATATTCTATATCAATCAAGCGTGTCTATGTTCAGATTTGCAAATTAAATCTCTGTTCATTTCACGTGGGTTTGACTACTTGGGGAGGAGGAGGGGAGAATAATAGTAACCTTCTCCCTTTTTTGGAAATGTAGCAATGTTGATTGAATTATACCTTTATTGCTATGAAATGCTGTTTACCAGCTGGTAGGACAGTGTGCCTAAGACTTTGCCTATTGCTCTTTTGTAGCCTGGTTACAACTTCACAAACTCATAGAGGCAAACCCACAGCTGTTCAAGCCCATCAAATAAGTGGTTTACAAGAAAAGGCATAATCAGTAGTATCAAGTATTTTGTCAATTATATTAGCAACATGAAAAATAAAATGATGACTATTTGAAAAGAGACTGTTTTAAAGATACTTCATTTGCATACTGCTTGTCTTTTCATACTATAGAAAGCAGCAGACATCACAGAAGAGATATATCCATTATTCATGAATTTAAATAATCTGACTAGCATGTGGAAAATAAGACTGAACTAGATTTTGTATTCTTAGAGTGGTTTTTTTTAAAAAAAATACAGGCAATTATTGTTTGTTGTTTTTTAACTAATCCTGTTTTTTCAGAGTCTGATTCATTGTATGATCTTGCAGTTAGAAAATTAAATATCTTCTTATTAACTTCAGTATAATTGACACCTTATATGACTCAGACTGCTGAAAGTAAACAATTCCAGCAGAATTATCCTGTCACATCTGTGAGACTGATTAGATGTAAACATCAGTCATGACAATTTAGGATTACTGTAGTGCATGTGGCTTTTCCAGATGCCCCTGTACTATGAGCACGGACGTTGACTGAGACTGCTTATCAGAAATATGTTGGTTTCAAAAGGCAAAAGTAATTAGGAAAAAGAGTCATGTTTTTCTATTGCTCCATCTTGGTTTTTCAGGCAAGAACTCTATTTCTCAGTGCAGGAATAGTGACAAGATATAATCATCAGTAGCAGAGGCACAAAGAACACTAGTCCATATCTATTTACCCAAATAGCACAGGGAACAACCACATGACAAAAAATAATACCTGAAGTTTGCTTAGCTCAAAATACTTGCATCTCTGTGGTTTTTTTCCCAAACAATAACAAGTGGGCAGGAACATTCAACTTTCTGCCTTTGTATCATTATTTCTTGTCCCTCTATAGTATTTTTATTCTTCTCTGATTCAAATTATTACTTAATATTACAAAATATTTGGTTGTCTTCTCATATAGATGTCTTTCCCAACTTTGTTTTCCAGTTGTTCTCCTGACCGTCTTTGCATAGGTACATTCTTTATATGTTCTTTCACGTAGTGAGTCAAGAATAGTATTGTAGGATAATAGCTCAGTGATAGATAAAAAATGTTGAAATACACTCTTCTTTCCTCTCAGCATCTTTATTGTTTCTGAGACTGTTTGCATTGTTATCTGTCACAGCACATTGAACTGTGGTTTTAATCTCAAGACTTTTTCTTTGGTGAGATGAGAAGTTAGTTTAGAACTCAACACATCGTTCCTTTCTGCATGTATTATCTTGCATTTGCCAATGCTTAATGTCATCTGTTTGACATACAGACTGACTTTGACTCTCCCAGATCCTCTGGGCCTCCTCCCCTTCACCTGCACGAGCATGAGATTTCATTCTGCATTTCTCGGTTTAGAGGAAATGAGGCTGTGGCTCTTAATTTAAAGCAGGTTTAATGTTTCTGCAGGAAGCATGCTTATCTTTAATCTACTCTGTTTTGAAAAATTAAGTGGTTTTTCTAAGACAATATACATTTTGGGCACTGATAAATGCTCATAACTTTATATTTACTTAACAAAGTAATTTTCCCTGAAAGTAAGAAATTGATATACTTGGGAATACTCTCAGAAATGCATCAAGAAAAAAATCATACTTTTTGAAAATGTCCAATATTTTAATTCATGTCTCAGGCCACTCACTTTGGATCTTGGAGAAGTGTTTTAGTTCCTCCTTTTCCCTGAAGAGGATTTGAACTCACAGGATGTAACTCCTGAAGCAGGGAATTTTTGCTCCTTGAAGGAGTGCTCTCAATCTCTACTTGAAATTGCTCCACTTTAAAATGGAATACTTAACTATTCTTTGGGCCATAAGGAGAGAATGTGTTTTATAAGGCAAGACTTTGGGTTTAATGCTCTGTGATTGGATTGTTTCAGTTTTCTGTCAAGAACTGTGTGTATCTCCTGTACTGGTAGGAATGTGGGGGTCTGTTGCTTTGACCAGCACTGCTGGATTCAAGTGCATGTGTTTGAATTAAATTCCAATTTAGACACCTACATTCTCCTATGAAACTGGAGTTAAATGCTTCCTGACATAGGCAAGAGCTGAATGATTGTTTCAGAATTTAAATTTAGGGCCTTGGCACTGAAGTCACATAGTGGAGGTACCTAAATTCTGCAATTGCATACATGTACGATCTTTGGGGCTATTTATAAGCTTATCTTGTTTTTCCATTTAGCTCAAGCATGTGATTTGATTAATCAGCATTAGACATTTTGATTCTTCTACCGAACTTCAAGTTTGAGAAAGCTCTTGTGAAGTCATTCTTTCAGCATATAACACCTTGTCTTTCAGGTTTCGTGTCTTATTTCTATTTAAATCAATGGCTGTAGGAATAGGAATGTTCTCATGTTTTATTTGAATTATGAGAAACTTGTTTCTCTGACGTTAAAGAAGGAATCAATTCCTTTGAACTCCTTTGAGTCATTTGGGTTTTGCTGCCTTCAAAGCTATTAGAGCACTTGCTTAAAGGTTAATAGATTTACTCTTAGGAAGTATCATCCTCTAACAGGAAGTCTTTGTTATCTCACCATGGAATATGCTTCCTGCAGTTCAGGGTTAGGTAATACTCCATTAATCTCATCAAGTCTATGTTTTCATTTTGATCCATTTGGTTACACAAGGAAAGAGGAGAATATGCTGATGTGTATGGTACAGTGCCAGCAGTCAGCTAAGTAAGATGATCACACAGCATTTTAAAAGAATCGATTCCTGGATTATTGGCATGGATAATCTGGTGAAGATTTTAAGATTTGTTAATATTGTGGAATTGTAGGACTATAAATAATTTCACTTTACTGTTTTTAGTCTAGTCATTACTAGGAAAATAAAACAAGTTTCCTGTATCAGTTTTAGTTCTGGATGGAGATTATTTTACAATTACTCACACACCAGTTTTAAATGCAATTTAATTAAACTAATTCCTTAAATTTTGAGGATTTAGCTTCTGACACATTCATACTCTTGCAAAAGTAATTGTCTGAATTATAGCTCAAGTAAGGTGGAATATCAAAAGTTCCTCTGAAATTTCTTGGTACTGAATTGTTTGAAAACATTTTCCATTTAAACATTTTCCATTTAGAAAGTGAAGCTGTCTGCCTTCATACTCCTTCATGATTCAACATGAGCTAAATGCCCCGGATTTCTGAAGCTCTTACACTTTGTTCCTGGAGTAGGAAGATCTGTTTCACCAGAAAATTATTCCCCGGCTGATTGAAGGCAGTGTGACTGTATCTTGTGTGAGGGCTTCACCTGAAGTCTTCCTGTGTAGTATTTGCAAGATACGCCACATCTTAACTCACAGCTGTATCAACATTTCCACCCCTAAAATGAGATTACTGCCTGGGAGAACAGAATATTTGGGGTGCTACAGAGCTGGTAGCAGCCAGCATCCTCTGGGAGGTGCTAGTGCTTTACAATATTCCCAGACTGTATGTTGTGGGACCTGTCCTCCTAAGGAGGGAGGCACTGAATGCTGTTTATTTATACAGAACTTGGGGAAGCTGAGCAGTCTTGAAAAACTGGTCTCAAAAGCATTATACTCATTATATTCAAAGCATCAAAACATTATAATTTTCTCCTTTTATATCAGTTCTCTGTGTAGCACTGTTACAGTATTTAGAATTGCTGCTAATAAAAAAAAAAGTTTGCATATTTCCCCTTTTGGTAGAAAATGTAAGATTTTTAACCAAAAAAACCCAGAACATTTAACTGCATGTAASAGTTCTTGTGACATAGATGTCCATCTATGATGAAAATCATCTCAATCACTTATTTTTATCCAAGTCTAGTTGCATATACTTTGTTTTTAACTGGCATAATTATGATCAGTGTCTGTTCATTCAGAGAACAAATAATGTAAAGAAAACAGATTTACAAAGGCTGTATCAATAAAGTTGTCTTCATATTTTTCTTGTCAACCTATCACATACCTAGTGGCTATTTAAGTTTGCTAAAAAGAGATATTATTGTAACATCAGAGTCTCTTATTTTAATTTTCTCAGTGTAAATAACTCAGATAACTACTGCGGCTACTCAGTGACCACCTTCTGTGCTCTCCCAGTTCTTGCTCTGGAGAGCTCTCTTCCTGACTGCTCCAGCTGGAATAGTTTTTGAAGCTTTGG
Source organism: Amblyornis subalaris (assembly GCA_018881555.1). Taxonomy (NCBI): domain Eukaryota; kingdom Metazoa; phylum Chordata; class Aves; order Passeriformes; family Ptilonorhynchidae; genus Amblyornis; species Amblyornis subalaris. Next base: position 1,411,898 of record JACAXG010000062.1, on the reverse strand, counting down.
ATGCATGGCTCTCACCTTGACATTATAAAGCTCCTACTGTCTTTTTTCACAGATCAGAAACCAGTTTTGTTTATGTGGCAACCCGGATGTAAATGAATAAAACAAAAAAGATTAAATTGAATTTTGGCATACTTATTTTTTCATGCTGTTGTGAATACTTAAAAAAAATTAGCAGATGTATAGCATCACCTCAAGTCATTTCAGGTATTTAGCTTCTTTTAAAGCAGCAATAAAACTTTATAGTAAATGGACTTTATTTTAGTATTATTTTTAAGTTTCTGGCTTTAATCTAACTTGTAACTTCATAATGTTGTATTTTAAAGACATTCTCAAAAGACGTTTTTAGTTTGCATTGAAGTTCCTTTTAATCTTTTAATGGTATGACATATTAGTGGCAAGGTTTAGGGGATTTTTTTAAACTATATTTATCTGAAGAAAAGATACTGAATAGATGGCCTGATTCTCAACATTGCTTGATAGCTGTAGTGCCCCAAACCCCCAGAACTGCAGAGTTTGGTTCAGAGCCTAAATTTAAGAGATCTATCAGCCTAGGAGGTTTTCAGAGTTCTTGAGGTGAAGGAAAGCTCATTTTTAATGAAAACAAAGCACAGGCTACTCTTGGGCCAGCTAATGTCTGCATGTCAGCTTTCAGCCTGGGAATATACAAATAGCAATAGAAGTAGGAGGAAGCATCTGAGCAGATGCACGGCTTTGAGCAATTCCATAACAGCACATCACTGAACCTTCCCAGCACAGCCAATTGCTCCAGAGCCAGACACTGCACGAACTCTGCAGGTCGTGGTCAGAGCGGTGAGGACACGGCTTCACTCTGCCCCCTTTGCTGGCAGCTCTGCTGTCCTGGTTCACTGGATCACCAGCTTTTGGTGCAGATAATGCGGAATTGTACCTGTTCAGACCCAGCACAAGCCTTGGCTCCCCAGACAATGCAGGCACATGTTACCCAGACCTAGCTGGCAAAGCCGGGAACTCCTTGTGGTTCTGGAGGATTACTGGCCTTCCCTTTAGAGTTTCTCCACTTTCACTCAGGTTTTACAGTGTTTGCTCTTGGATTGTGAGGCACCTGGTCAACAGCTTTGCTGGATACTGGACCCTGCTGCAGAAATTTTGAAGCCTTTCAGGCAAGAGCAATAAAAAAAGAGGGCTTTACAAAGAGATTTCTAAGCAGTTATTCTGTGTTCTTACCTAAGTCAGAAAGGACATCCAGAGCTATGTGAAACAGTACAATTTACATACACGACTGCCTTTTGAGTGTTTTTTGGGGGCTTTGATCTAGGCCTGGACTCTTTTGACAATCAAGATGGCTCTTGAGAAAACATATCCTTTAAACCTCTCATCTGAAGTTTTAAAATCCAGCTCTGGCACTTATTTTCACTCTTTCCTCTTTTATGTCTCTGTGGACAACATAAGATGAAGCAATTTTCTAACCTAACTCTCTGCATAAATTTTTCTGCATTGATTGTCTCACAAGGAGATCTCTTTTCTAATTTCATGTCCTGACACATACCAGTTCTGATTTTGAAAAACAACTCCATAAAAGAAAAACGAATGATCTTAGGATTGCCTACATAACAGAGAGTTCATAACATGCAGGGTTTGCAGTTTTTAATATATGAAAACAACATGTCTGAATTTTGCTGCAGATATAACAACTCTATTCAGTACTGAATGGAGAAAACAAAACCAGCAGACTAATTTTCATTTCAATCAATAAAATGAAATGGTAGACATGAAGTATTTTTTTCTTTTTTGCACATCATATAGCTTCATGTAGTGAGATCAGGAGGAGAAAGGCTTAACTCTACCAAGGGTCTTGGATATCACACTATGAAGTAAGTCTAGCTGTCTTTCTGCACATGTTGGTTAATGCTTAAGCATTTTACCAGGATACATCTTGAAGGTGCACACAACCTTGTACTCATCCTCACCCGTCCCACGGGGGATCTCAGAAATACAGATGGGAAATTTTAAACTACATTGCAGCAATTTTGGACAGAATCCCAAGTCAGCATGCACTCAGAAAACGCAGCCAGAAAAGGTGATCTTAAGACAGTAGGTCTGTGCTAGATTTGTTTAATATAAGAAGGTAAAATTTAATGTCTAATTTAATTAAACCCATAGTATTTGAATTCTTAAGTTTAGCCACTAAAACATGACCTAATTTTCAGAGATTCTGTAGACCCAAGAAGACCTCTTTGAAAATGCCATGTATCTTTTTGGTGAATATAATCCAGTTTGTTGCTTTAATGCTGAGGACTTGTCATGCTCCTGTTTTCTACCTTGCTTCTTCTATTTTTATTGTGTTCTCAGATGTGTCTGTTCCACCAACTGAATGATTGCATTTCATGGGTAATCTTTGTAAATCTTTGACATTTTAGCAGCTGTTGCAGAGGCACACCTGAAGCAGGGGTAGGACTTTCCAAGGGGTTAAGGTCACCATAACTCCTAGGTAATTGGTGCATTAATGAATTACAATCTTCAGTGCTGACTGCTAGAATGAAGTTGATATGCCCTTGAAATGTAGAGAGTGGTTCTTTTGGAAGTCTAAATTACACACATGTACTCAAGATTACCTTGAAATCCAGCATGTCCTGTACTGCCGTGGAATAGCACTTGTGACTGAAATTCAGGCAGCAGTCCTGAGATTCATTTTCCATTTCATAAAACAGGGCTTTTTAAGTGCTAGGAAGTGAAGGTCTCTTCTTTTGTGAAGATGTGACATGCAAATTATTAATCTATTTATATCTCAAAAATTCTTAGTTACTCAACGCTTATCCTAGCCAGAGCAAAGCACCTTGTGCAGTTCTGAGGGACCTGCAGGGAGAGCTTAATTCTCTCTTTAGAGAGACTGGAGGGTGTCTTTTGGGTCAGTAATACGTGGTCTTGTGAAGTTTCCACTTGAAAATGACTCTGGTGGGGACATAGCATGGCCACTGTACTGCAACACCATCCGGTTTATGTAACTTTCATGCTTGTCATTGACAGAAATAATTCAAAGTGCTGAATTTAGAAATGACGGTTGGAAGAAATTGGCTGTCTTTCTCTTCTTTTTACTTAAAGGAAATACCTTATGAAATGATGTGCTTTACATGAGTTACAAGTCAGATAGTTCAAAAAGAAACTACACGTGAATCTTTGCCAAGGGCAGAGACTACAGGATGAAAAGTTGGGGAATAAAAAACTCGGGGTTGCAAAGAAGAGAAAGGTAAATTATGGGAAAAGGTGAAGTGTTGGGACAAATCCAGGGAGAATGACCAGGTGTGTAAAACTGGAGAAATAGGAGGAACTGCATATGTAGGGGATAGAGGTCTGTTGCCTCTTACTATGCACCAGGATCTTGGAAGAACCCATCTACCGTGAGCCTGTGAACCTGGTGTCCTTCTGCGAGCCCTGACATTAGGCCTCTTACCTTAGAGTAGGAGAGCCACTTACCCTCTGATCACCTCGCTGTCCACATCTCAGACTCCACCTCCAGCAACCTGGGCAGGGCATTAGACACCACAAAGCAACCTTCAACTTTTGCCAGCCACTTTTTTCTTTGTCAGTAAAAAATAATGCTGGCAGGCTCCAGCTTCCTGCTTCCTTTGCAGGTGCTCAGCACAGAAGCAGCCAGCTGGGGGCGGGCAGAGGGCAGAGGCTGCTGCTGAGTTACAGGGGCTGTTCTGGGAGCTGGGACTGAGCTGAGCCTGTGATACTGCACTACCCACACTGAGAAAAATCCCATCTGAGGGTACCTGTTTTGTTTTGGCTGACTCATTCCACTGGATACCATTAACTGCCCCACAAATGTGTCTTGAAGATTACAGAAGAAGTTCAAGAAAGCGGCGTAGAGAAAGAATGTTTAAAAATAGCAAGCTTCCTGTGACACTGCAAGATTTTGGATAAGATGACAAATCCCAAACGAAAGATGTGTCTTCACAAGGGTATTTATTTCACATTAAGCTCGGCTACTGCTCATAAAAGAAGCCACAGTGAACTAACAATGCAAACCAATTAGCGTGTACTGACTGCCAAGACAGTGTTCTTCAGTTTGTTTTGGAGGTTGTTTCAGTTCACTACTTATTGATGTAGTACAGCAAAGATAAGCTTTTAATGCATAGCAGCCCTTCTGTTGTGTTTCACAACAGGACCAAGTAGTCCTTTTGCCTTCAGGCCTTATCCAGCTGTGGGGAAAACTGGGCATTTTTACCTGCACATCACTGGCTTCAGCAGCAGCAGAATATGACAGTGGTACTCCAGCACTGTGTCAGCCACAAGAGGCAGATCTCTGTGAGTTTGGGGAAGAAGGAAAGGTTCTGAATAGATTTGTGAAGTATCCCCTGAAGAGGTACCTGAACCARAAGGCATCTGGGTTAGCCCAGATTAGTAAGGGTTAGTAAGAACCCGCGATGTAAAAGAAAATAGTAGAAGACCCAAAGAACAAACAGCAGTTTTCATGAGTAGCAAAATCAAAAAGAAATTAGCTACATGTGGATTTGAATGTCCTAGCTGAACACTGATGGTTTGATGACACTAGCCATGTTTTACACTATTCACTCCTCTATGTGGTAACCAGCACCTGAAGTGGGTTCAGCCTTTCATTCAAGAGGGGTGCTTACCGAAGTTTCCCCTTCATCTCCTCTGCATACTTTTGTGAAACCTGTAGGAATCTAACATCTCTAACTTGACATGAAACAATTTTTATATTGGTTACTGAGAACACACTCATGCATACACAGAATTACTATGTAATTTCCACAGGAAGCTGGGCAAACTCCAGACGCCCAGCAGTAATTTTATTGTTATTTGTTTTGACAAGCTGGGTGGCATTTCATCAGAGAGCAGCCCACAGTGAGCCTCTCTCGGCTGCTGACAAAGCCGGGCCCTCAGAGCTGAGGGCAGCTTCTTGTGCACAGGGATGATGAGAGAGAGGTCCAAGACCGTCTCTCCGGCATCAGCAGCCAACCTGTCTACCGTGAGAGTGTTTTTAGTGTACCAATTACTAGATTTAGGGTTATAAAACTTTACAGTGAAGCAATTTTATGGATCAGTCTAGAAGCAAAGCATCATTTAAATCAGTTCAATTCATTTTTCTCATTAGGTTGTTGAGATGACACTTATGACAGATGACTCAGAATTATGTCACAGTGATAGTGCATTTAATTGCCTGACAAGGCAATTCTACAAGGGAATCCTACAGGGGTTATTATAACTGGTGAATGAACTTTGTACCTATCTGCAGGATACACTGAAGGTACAGCTGTAACACTGCCAGGCAGCATTCCCTTCTCATCTGCTCCACTACATCAAGATACACCCTTTCATGCCAGCAGCATTTTGTGAGGGAATCAATCTGCCTGTGTCTCGCTGAGTTTCCATTTTCTTTCTTGAAAAAGTACATCTGTGCTTTTTAACGCTAGATACAGTCTGCAAGTGGAAACCACTGAACAATTGTTAGCTTACTTCCTGCAGGCATTCAAAGCATGACATTTCTTCCATGGCTTTCCCACGTGTTTCCCTGCCAACATCCTGTGAAAGCTCTTCTTCCCTTTCCCGCTGCAGTGATGAGAACTGTTGCTGCTGACAGTCAGCTCTTCTTGACCAATGGCCCACAACAAAACATCACCCACGTGCCCCCACTGGCCACACACCATGGGAGCACACAGAGATGAGTCCTGACCATGTGGCGGCACACTTGAGGAAAACAAAGTGGGGAAACAAATTTTGTCTCCAGTCTAAGGAAGATGCAAACTTCTCTTAACTGCAGGGTATGGGACACTGCATCTTTTACATCATCCAAATAAGGAGTTCATGTTAGTCTGCCTGCTTTTCACGGTAATGCAACATGAGCCATTAGTGCTGCCAAGGACAATTTCCTCCTTCTTTGCAATTCTGAACAAGAAGAAGAATCAAAGGAGGAAGTGCTTGAACAACATGTAGTACTTGAAGTCCAGAGGTGCCACCAAGTCAATAAGGAGACCAGGGCAACTCTCCTATGGAAATGGTGAGAAAGTTGGGGCTGTTCAGCCTGGAGAAGAGAAGGTTGCATGGACACCTCATAGCAGCCTTCCAATACCTAAAGGGGACCTACAGGGAAGCCAGAGAAGGACTCTTCATCAGGAACTGCAGTAATAGGACAAGGAATAGTAGGTTCACACYGAAAGAGGGAAATTTAGGTTAGAAATATACAAAAGAAATTCTTTAGTGTGAGGGTGGTGAGGCAGTGGAAGAGGTTACCCAAGGAAGTCGTGGATGCCCCATCCCTGGCAGTGTTCAAGACCAGGCTGGATGGATCATTAACCAAGCTGGTCTAGTGAGAGGCGTCCCTGTCCACAGCAGAGGGGTTGGAACTAGATGATCTTTAAGGTCCCCTGCAACTCAAACCACTCTATGATTCTAAGGTGCTGACAGCAAGTATTTTCAAGGCTGTTTTCAGGATCTCACAAGGTTGGAAAGAGAAAGATAAGGGGTTAGCCATGTTATAACTGAAGAAAATCTCACTATAAACAAAAAGACTCGGAAAAACAAGATGAGTGGGTATCACTCCTTCATTTTCTTAAATGAAGAAGTATTTTTCATCTGTATAATTGAAAAAAGTTCTGTAAAAACATAACTTTCAGCCAAAGAATTCAGCAATTTTCTTGAAATATCTAAAGTGTTTTAAAAAAGACTCCCTGATGTTTTCATAAAATATAGATGCCAGTGTATGAAGAAAATAATTAAGATCTCAGTGAAATATGTTCTAAGTTGGGCATACTCCAAGACACCACATGCCCAGTTTTCATGATCTTGTATGTTCATTTCATGAATTGTTCAGACCCCGTATTTTACAATGTTCATTAAGTTTCATAGCAATATTCATGACATTTAATAGCAACGTGCATGCAATATTAAACAAAGTAAAAAAACCCCATCACAGCCACAAGCTTAATAAATCTCAGGAATATAAACTCTCTTCTAAGGTGCAAGGAAACAGACCTCTTCCATCATTTTTCTTATATTTTGTTAAAGCAAGACAAGCAATGCTTCATAGTAGATTCACAAAATAGGTCTTAAATTCTCAACAGCTGTTTATAGGCTGGCCATTCAGAATTACACAAAGCATGAAGACAGCACTGCTGCAGCTTCACTAGAATTTATTTTAAATTCTTAATAATGAAAAATAACCCCTCCAATCATAGCAGGAATGCTGCTTTGACAGCCTTGATCAGAGACAGCATAAAGTCCTTCTGGAGACAGCAACATTCTAGTAGTTCAGAATTTTAGCTCTGTGCCTTCAATAATCTTAACACTAAAGTCAGTTAAATGGAAGTCTCCAGCCTTGCAAGTTGCCTTTCAGTTTTCTAAATTCATACTTCATCCTTACCTTGCAGCTGATTAGACATTAGTTCACCAGCCATTCAGGACAAGGCTTTGTTGATCAGGGAAGCGGGGGATAAGGTGGGTCTCTAGAGGGAAGGTCATCAATTAGAGGAATTAGAGTAGCTGAGGGAAGAAGTAGATGCTTTACAGCACAGGGCATTAATGCCTGCAACCATCACTGCACTAAACAATGCTTTGGAGTAAGGGACCCTGCTTATAAACACAGACACAATGTAACAGCAAGTAAATGAGGTTCTCTAATCCCTTCCACCCGTTGAAATTAAATCATGTCCAACCTGCACCAGCTAAACTTTCTTTACATCAGCAGAGCCCAATCCACTCCTGGCCAGCAAGGAACCTGCTCAGGCCCAAGTGCTGGCTGACGAGCAGAAGTAGCAGGTTTCTGGGTGCTGTTGGTGACTGTCTTTTGCAGAGATTAGGAGCCTGGTATTGGTGTGCTGCTTCCCCAGCTTTGCTGGCTTTTTATTGTATCTCTAGAGACATGATCTGTCTCATGAGGAGGTTCTTCAGTCAGGGCAGGTGTGAGGAAACACATCCTCCCTGCATCCAAAGAAATTATTTCTCCCTCCCTGTTTCTCTTTTTTTAATGTTTTGTTATGCTCAGCTGTCAATGCCTGTGGATGGCAATACAGTACAAAATATATCCATTAATGTGTGCAACTACTCATGAGTAACAATACTCTACCTGTAATGTTAGAACAATGGGACAATACATTTTGCTACTGCAGGGATGTGTTGTATTTGCTGGGCAATGGGCAGAGACATTGGGATTCCTTTCAGAGTTTATTCTGTTACTTCTTAGGGAAAGTTTCTTCTAACGGTATTTTGTAAGAAACTATCTCAGAATTTGGCTCATTATGACTAAATTAATAGAGAGAAAAGAGTGTTTTGGTTTAATTTTTTGGTTCCTCCTTAGAGGAAAATACTTTTTTGTCAAGAGAGGCCTTGAAATAGTCTCCTATTCTCAGCTCCTACTAGGCCAGTAGTGACACCTTCAGCTTTTTCACAGGCAAAGAGCAGTTGGGCTGAGCAAAATCTTAAGGATATTTCATGCAAGTACCTGAAGCAATTGAATCCCACACTAAGTTTTTCTCCTGTCTGTGTATGAATGAGAAGTGTTATGTTGGCATTTGACATTCAGAYTTCAACACTGCTTTCTCTATCAGCCACAGAACTGCTTCAATACATAAATATTTAATAGTAGTATTTAATATTTCTAGACATGACAAAACTGAAGTACAATATACTGAAGTGACGTGCTTTTTGAGTGTGTGTAGTGGCTGAGACAAAATTCTCATGCTTACTACTTGATAAGGGTAGAACAAACTGACAACCACATGTGGGAAAAAAAAGAGTTGGCATAAGGTGCCAGTAATGCCTGGAAAACACAAAACACTGCTGACAGTAGGATGTTCCTGTGAAGCCATTTGGTGCCAGCTCATTAGAGTGCTTTGGCAAGGATATTTGGCATAAAATAGATCTTATTTAGAATTAGGGACTCTGCTGCCTTGCTCTTGGCATGGAATGAACTTATAAATTGAGCTGTCTTGTAATATAATGACATTGCCTGGTATTATGAATCATTTCAGAATTAGAAACATTGATCTGAATAAGAAATTAAGGCTTGCTAAGAAGTGGGGAAACACGTACAGCTGACACTGAGGGCTGGTAGGCATAGGACTGTGAAAGCTGCACACTGCCCCAGCACCGCAGAATGTGCTGTTTCTAAGCCTGTGGTCAGCACCTGGGTCCTGATTTGCAAAGGTTTCCAGTTACTCCAGGGGTGGCTTCAGCAATTATCTTTTCCTCAGGTTCAATTTCTTTAAAAACTTTTCTTCTTCATTGGATGTCTCAGGTGGGTTAATATTAAAATTTTATACTTGCCGGGGGCTTACTTTTCAATTAGCACAAGTCTGAAAAGTCTGGTTTAGGGTGGAAGAAAAGTTTTAAATACGGGAGAAGGTGGCTGGGTACGTGATGCCTCTAAATGTTTGATGAAGCAGAGGGCTCTGTTCTGGTTTCCCATATTCTGTATGGGGAAAAAACCCCATGGTGGTGGTTGTGCATTTTTGGAGGAACTCTTTAAGTATAAGTTTGGCTTGTTTCCTAAAGTAAATTCAATACTTAAAACCCACCCCCAATAAAAACCATGAAAAAGAAGCTGAAAACAGTCTTTTATAAGAAATGGATGCATTCTTAGTATGATCAGCTCATTTCCCTCAACATACCTCAAATTCACAAAATTACAAGTGCAGAGAACTTTCTTGGTATTTCCTGGCAAATATTTCTCTCTAAGATCAAAGACACCATCCAGTCCTCTGAAGAAAGCTAAGTTAGGGAGCACTACAGCTATTTTCCTCCAGCCTGAGCATACTGAAATGCAAGATGTTTTTCTGTGTGTGTTGTGCTTTAACATTCATGAGTATCTTTATGAAGGCAAGTCCTGAGTCACATGCTGTGTCACACTATAGGGAAGAAGAATATCAATTATACAGCATGCTTAATCATGAGAGGAAATGGATTTGACTAACTGAATATGCAAATGTCAATTCAAAATAAAATTATGAGCTCTTCCTGATGTGCAAAATGCCACTGGTGAAAAACATTTTAATATATTAGTGCTGGACTTCAGGAGAGTGTGATTTATGAAGGGAAGAAAAAAACCCATAATTTAATTTCTTCTTGCATTGTATTACTCTTGAAGCTGTTGATATTTTTCTAGTTTGGAAAAGCATAGCTGATATGAAGGTTTTAAAGCTTATTTTGACATTTAAAATGCAGCTTCCTGTGCTTGCATTCATGTGTGGTTTCCTGAGATGAAGGATGGTAAGTAAATACTCACTGCTGGTTTTCCTGTGAATACCATGAGGTTGTACAGGATGGGATTTTGCTGTACACAAGGACAAGCTGCTTCTGGAACCTTGCACCCCCTTGCCCTACTAAATCAACAGCTGTTTGGCAAGGAGACAGGAATTTTCTTATTTACCCAAAACTTGGTATTTACAGCTATTCCCCCATGGCGTGGGTGGTCACAGTTCACTTCCTGTGGCTGCTCAGTGAGAACAGCACCTCCCACCTGGTGTTACAGTAGTCTCTGGTGGAGCATCTTTTCCAGTTCTCATTGCAGAAGTGTTTCACTTCACACGGTGTGGTGGGCTGGCTCACAGGAAGGTGCTGTACTCAGGAGTATCACGCTCTCCTGAGTGGGGAAACCTAATCCCAAGTATCTTAAAAAACTGTTTAAATTAGCTGGAATGTTGGCAAACAAGGCCAGTTTCCAATGTCCTCAGTGAGTACTGGAACCTGTCATTTAGTTAAAAGGGAAAGTCTCTTTCCCCTCTTACCAGCTCTTGTATAGAGCACGTGTTTGGATGTCTTGTTTGATCACACCCACAAGGTCAAGATCTGTAAGGAGATTGTGGCTGGCTGACTCTGCCTGGAGGGCAAGTGCCCACCAAAAGCCACTCTATCACTCCCTTCCTTGGCTGGACAGGGGAGAGAAAATAGAACAAAAGGGCTGGGATTAAGGACAGGGAGAGATCACTCACCCTTTACAGTCACGGGCAAAACAGACTCAGGAAAAATTATTACCAATCAAATCAGAGTAGCACAATGAGAAATAAACCCCAAACTTAAAAACACATTCCACCTACTCCTCCCTTCTTCCACAGAGTTCAGATGGGGCTCTGGGAAGATGAAGTATAAGCACTGAGATCACCTCARTGATCTGAACCTTGCCCCTGTTGACTGACCTTATTGCCAACCAACAGCCCTACTCCCAGTAGTGCCAGCTGGGCTTCTTGCTGCCTTCATCTTCTCTTTCACCCAGTATGGTTTTAAAATACCCTTTTAATGGACAAACAGGACTCCAGAGACCAACTTGAATGTTTAACTCCAGAACTAACTGCTTCCCAGTTTCCAGTCCCAAGCTGCTCACTCATCTGTGACTGGTCTTTCAGTTGGTGCTTTTCTGAGTTCATGAATCTTGTCCTGCCTTGCTGGTGGCCTTGGAGCCCTGCTTGCACACCTTGCTTTCTTGAAGTCCTGGGTGTGGACAGCACTGCACCTTCACACCATGCGCCAGAAGTAGGTGGAGGCTCTGGGGAAGATCCTCCCTCCTCCTGGAGGGAGGGAAATGGCCAGCAGGGCTTCTCCAGAGGGCAGCTCTTCTCTAGCCCTGCACACACCTGAAGGTGCAGCCCTGCTGTGCAATGCACGTGAAGCTGCACAATGCATGTGAGGCTGTACACAGCTGAGGTGAAGGAGCAGGATGTTGCTGTAGAACAAGGAAATCCAAACAGAGGGCTGAAAGCTGAATTGAATTTGTTTAGGTGGCAGAATAATGTTTGGTAGAAAAGTGCTAGCTGGGTCCTACTATGTATCCCACAAAATCAGTTTTTGAGGTATTTTACGTCTCCTTTTGACTTGTCAGTAAATAAACCAGTATTTCTTAGACTGTACAACCTGTAGGCAGAAGCATTGATGTGGGTGTCCAGAGCTTGACAGGTACAGGATGCTCCCATGAGAGCACTGGGATGCTTCACCCAGCTGCCTGCAAGCTCAGTGGTTACTCTGGTGGTACCATTCTCATTATGGTTTTGYCTGAGTGGGGTTTTGGGGTAAATCTGTGATGGCTTGAATAGGAGCTGTATCTAAGACTGGGGATTTCTGCTGTGGGAAATACTACCACAAATAAATGAGAAGTGAAAGATGAATGAGCTGGAATGAGCTGTGAACTGACAGCTTTGTGACTAGTTTTCACTTAGTTTCTTCTTGTGGTCTAAAGCTGAGTGCCTCATAAATTCTGAAGACATCAAAACTGTATCTAACACAACTTAAACCATCCTAGGATCACTGGAAACATAAAGAGCAGTCACTAACTAGAAGACAAGAGACCGCGAGAAGGGAATGAGTTCTCTCCTCAAAGTGCAGAGTTTGAGTATTTACTTCAGTTTTGACATTACGGATCCAACCAGCATAGAGACAAATTTTGGGTATTTGGGGTCACACAGTGACTGTCCTACAATCTAATATGGACCTAGAGACAAAAATATTTTACTGCCTRATCTTAAAGATCCTGGGATTCTCAAACAGATGCCTGCCAGTGCACCTCAGCTGTGAGGAGACATATCGTAGACACCATTTGGCAACCACCGAGCAGTGTGCTGGTCTTGAGGGCTGTTTCACACTTTGCTCACTGGGCAGACAGGAGGGCAGCAGGCTTTCCAGCGGGGAGGAGGATGTAAAATGAGAGCAGCTGCATTGGATCTGGTCAGCTCTCCATCCAGTCCAGCACCATGTTTCTTAGAGCGGCCAAAAATGGGATGAGCCTTAAAAATGGCTCAAACAGTCCTGATCTTAGGTTAATAGCTTTGTGTCTCAGAGCCCAGGGTGCAGCTTTCTCCTATGAATCTGTCTGAGGTCCCTGGAATCCATACAAGTATCTGCACCACCCTCTGGCAGGACTCATAGTTTAACTCTCTATTAAGGTTATATAGTAAAGAGCTGGGGAAAAAAAATTGGAAAATTAACTACAGTAACACTACTCCAGCTGCAACTTGATATCCAGCATCACGTAATGACCAACAAAACTTCTCTCCGGGGTGTGCACAAGTGAGAGCTGTTAGCTTTTCGGTGGCAACAGTTCACTGTGCAATTGTGTGTAGCAACTTCCCAGCTGCCATGAATTTCTTTTGTTTCCTCAAAAGAGCCACAGGGCATCTGATGCACAGCAATGAATTGCAGAAAAGTACCAGTTTTTCAGATGGTTGGGTTCTGGTATTTTTTGCCCCCTTCACAGAAATTGTCTCTAAATAATACAATTTTGTAATATCCAATAGAAGCTTTGGAGTAAATATTCAGGAGCCCCACACTTACTAAGCTTAAGTCTGGCATCCCCAGCAGGACAAATTGCTTGCCCATAACTAAAGATGCTTGAAGACTCTCTGCATCTATTACAAGTCTCCAACGGATAATTCTGATGTTTCTGTATGTATTTTTGTGCATCAAGAGCTGGTCCAAAAGCTTACTTCCCCTTGTCTGTGGGTGGCACCAGTCTGTTCTGGCTTGTTCAGGTAAGTGCAAACTCCCGAGTGCTGGCCCTGGCCTGTTGTGCCCTTTTGTATTCATAGCTGCGGTAGGCTGCAGATCCATCATCTGAATCCTTCCTGGTACTTATCTTCGTTTTACACACCTTTATCTCTTTTTATACACCTATGCCAAACAAGCAGGAATGACAAAATATTTGACTTCCTGCCCTAAATCAAGGAGTCTTGTGGTATGTTGGTGCAAGACAAGCAGAACGTGGTTCCTTTATAGGGCTTTCTGCTCCCTTTGCAGCCCTTTCTGTCCTTCTCCAGTTCATGTACCTTGTCTGTGTATGCCAGCATTGTATTCTGCTTACATTCATCAAACCTCTTACCAGAACATGCTCAATCTTTAAACAATTTAGCTCACTGAGCAATTTTTGATATTAGAAACCTGGTTCACATTCAGGCTGGAAGGTACCATGTTTCCTCATCCAGAGATGCTTCTTCAGTCTGGAGACTCACCTGAGTAAAAATGAAAGAGAGGCAGAGACCCGGCTTAAGTAGTCTGAGCTACCTTGCTCACCGGCCATGACAGAAGACAGGAAACCTTCTTCAGTGCTGCAGCAGATGTTTCACGCACAAACACCACTGTGGGAACGCGCCCGAGGGTAGGTAACATCCACTATTGCCTTGTACTACAGAAGCCCCACTGCTCAGCCAGCAGTAGCTGTGCAGCACTACCTGGGTTCAGGCACTGTGTTCAACATATAATCATAATTTTTAGAAGCCATCTTAAAAATGTGAAATGGTGCCAGGACATGAGCCTAGAATGGAAACTTGCCTGTCTATCCTGTCAGTTAGTTAGGATGGGAGACGGCATACTTCTGGCCTGAGGTTACACACAGGTTGCCTCCAGAAGAAACAAAACTGATCACTTCTGAAGCCTCTCTCTAGTTCTAGGTCTGTGATTCCAATTTTTCTGGCCACAGCGCTGAATATGACCCATCTGATAATACTACTTTTTCTCTTGGCTTCTTTTTTTTCTTCATTCTTTTTTCCTTTTTCTTCTACCCCTTCCTTCCTAAGAAAAGAAGTAACCTTTGTCAAAGGATAAAAATCTTTATACTCTTCTGCAAGGCAGAAGAAATCTTCAGGGCTTTCAGCTGTAAAAAACTAATTTGTCAGTTTTTCCCCCCTCCCCATCTCTCTTAATGGATCTCTTCTGCATTTATAATGCAGTCAGTACCATGGTATCTAGGGACCTTATAAAGAATTTATAGAGCAAACATTTTTTTTGCAAAAAGTTTCTACTTCTCTTCTGGCTATTGCCAATCTCTGAACCAGGCTGTTCTCTTTGATTTGCAACAGAAGCCAAGTTGCCTGTTTTATACTCCTGACACAGACTGTCTTACAATATCCTGGCTTTGCATTAGGGATAGTAAAGCCAGGTTGACTGGGATTTATTTTAGCAGTTATGAACTATAAAACTGTAATAAGCAGAGCTGGCTAGGTTTCTCTGTCAGCATCAGCACTGGCAGTTCCTTAGGTCTGTGCAGAGCAGTATCTGAGGTAAGAGCCCAGAATGTTTCACTACAGCTTGAAGTGACTATATAATTACTATGTAGAGAAAACAATTCAGTGCTGTCGAGGAGTGAAATTTTAAATTTCCGTTTCACTAGCAGCAAGCAGCTGGATGCTGCAGGCACCTCTAGGGAATAGCTTCCTACTCAGTATCCTAAAGATTTCGACTGCTGCCTGCAGGGTGACCAACGCTTCACAAACACCTAAGGTGTGTGCATATGATTGTGTGAGGAAGTTATACTCATTCTAGGCCTGAATTTGTAAAAGTGAGCTCTGTAATACTGAGGGCCTTTACTGGATCCAGCTTTCCCGTTCCCAGTATAATCCAGCAGAAACAATTTGTTTTTCACTCTGTAGAGGGAGTGGGCAATGTGTTCCAGAGAGTCGACGGAGACCAGCTGAGGGCAGTGCTGGTGTAGCAGGTAACACTGATCAACACCTTTGTGCTCTTCTTGCTCCAAATCAATGGGTTGAGATTTTTGCTACACTTGTTTTCCAATAATAATGTATGCGTGTAACAGGACCTAAGAAGAAACATTCTTTCAACATTCATAGAGCTATTTTTACTGACTTTTATTTCCTACATAACCAAAACAGTTGACCAAAACCCCCAAACCCAGTGCCACAGATGGAGACGTATCTCCTTTGTATCTTCATATCTCGGTTGTCCGACTCTGTTCAAAGAGCCTCAGAAGAGCTGCAAGGCAGCACTGAGGGTGAGCTGTGCAGCTGTCTAGAGCTACCTCTGAATTTGTGACTGAACATGAAGGATCCACACAAGTTCAGTAAGAAAAGAACACTTTTTAGTAAGCTGCAAAATTAATGAGTTCAATCACGAATTAGAGGGAAGAGTCAAAATCAAATTCCTTCTGTTAAAAAAACACCTGACCAAACAACCAACAAAAAGGTGCCACTAAATTGTCCTTGTACTCAAGTCAATGTGCCAGAAGCACTGCCCGTGGTCAGTGCCCTTCTCAGCAGCTTTAGAACTGCATTACCACTGAGACACCCATCACCCCTTATCACGGCTTCTCCATTTCCCACCAAAGTCGTCACTTAACAAGTCCTGGCTGGTTAAGAGGAATGCTGGGACTGTTCCATAAGGACGGAGTGCAGGAACCTCCTCAGCAATTTCTGTGAGGAGCAGATGTGTGGATTTGTCCTTTTCACCATTATGCAGCAACAGCTTCCTTCTGCTTCATCTCCCAAGCTTGATCTCACATAGGAACCCTCCATTAACTTGATCTTACTGGAGATAATAAGTTTGACTAACTATAAGTACTCATGTAAATGAAGTCTTCAATTATATCTCTACAGAATTATGTCTTGAAGTATAAACAGCTTGTTAAACAAGTGATTAAAAATGACAAGGTGAAAGGCATTAATAATTTAAGCTAATATTTCTCATTTCTATTAAATTATTAAACTACAAATAATCCTTAAGAGTATTTTCAAAATACTCTATTTTCAGTAAACGCTGCTGCAATTTCTAGCTATAAAAATCCTCCTGTGAAATAWGCTGTGTAGAAAACCCCCATGTAATTCAAGAGGGAGCACAGAAATTTGGGAAGTGATCAAGACACAAACAAAAACATGAAATGGAAATGAGCATCCAAACCAGCAAAATATATTTAAGTAGTATCACAAATACACGCATAAAATCTACTTACAGATCTAAAAACTGTATATCCAGTAAAAATCCTCCCACAAAAGGCATTTATAAACAAGAAAATTAACCCAATTTCATTGTCTACTGCTGGCAACAGAGGCGCTTTACTGCTAGCATGGCATTAACTATTCCTTTACAGAACAAACAAAATTATTTTGAGAAAAACTTGAACTGAAGACTGGACAACAACTACAAGGCATACAAAGCATAAGGAACTGCAAATACATAACTCTAGTAGTGCAAAAATGAAGAATAATGGCTTTTTTTTCCTCCCAATACTTGTCCAGAGAAAAATACTACTGTGAATATGCAATTTGAACTCCTTTAAAAGACTTAAATTTGTAGGAGTCAGTGCATTTGCATGTTTTAGCAAGGCTGAAACTATACAAGAGGTAAATGAAACAAAGTCAACATAAAATTATACTGTGACGCAAGTTTGTAACAAACTTTATAGCAAAATGTCTGAATATACAGTACAGAGACAAACCTCTCAAAAAAAGTTTTTCTCTACCCAGAAATTGTACATGTTACCACTAAACAACTTGTACAGAACTGATAGCATACGTAACATTCTTTGGAATTAGACCTAAATTTCTTTCACGTGTTGCCCTGTCTTTTATAGAGGAACAGCAGAAGGATAGCTCCTCACTTGGATTACAGGAGCACCCAGTGTCTGTCCCTCAGGCACAAGCCCAAAGCTGGGCAGAGACCTGCAGAGACCAGCAGAGACCTGCAGAGACGCGTGAGCACCTGGAGCTGGAGATTAACTCCACCTGGAAATGGAGGTCACCGTAGGATGCCTTGATGTAAGTCAGCATAGAAGTGACGAACTAATGCAGTTGAATTCCTCATCATTCATAGCCCTGGTTTTATTGTGTTTTGAAACACGACAGTCTCTTTGTCCAAAAAGGCCTCATAATCTGAACAGCTGTAAACATTTCTTTTAGTTTAAGTTAGTATTTTCACCATGCCTTTGCTGTTTAAAACAGTAACAAAATCAGAAGTAGGAATACCTTAGCTCATGTTAAAACTATTTCAAATTCAGAAAACCAGAGGTCTTTAATTGAGAAAACAAACAAATCTGCAAACACATGATTAGTTTTGCAAATAGTATTTTCACTCTATTTTTCAGCTCTTTTTCTGCCTTTCAGCAAACAGCTGAACACCACTCAGTCTATCTTAGAAAAAAAATCTAACAGTTTGATAAGTAAGCTGAAAATGATTTAATATCCAGAGGCAAAAGACCAGCACCAACTGTTGTATTCATTCTGCCCAAAGCTAAGTCCATCACTGCACTGCTTAGCAGATTCCTGCTCACAGACTCAGGACAGGTCAGGAATCCCACATACTTTTCCTGTTCCCCTTGATGTACAAAAAGAAAGATACAGATGATATCCACAAAAATGTAATAGTAGCAGGTAGAGATTTACCCATTAAGATTTGTCCATTATAATTAGAGGGAAGTGTTATGGTTGATATTTAAAGCTCTTCCAAAACAGAAAGGACTAGATTCTTGACTTCAAATGTTCACAGGTGACTATCAGTTGTTGCTTCATGGGGACTTTATTAAAAATTTCTAAGGCTCAAGCTGTAACAGTTTATGATGCAGTCAGACGAACTTTTACTGCAAGAGCAGTTGACATAATGGTGATTTTACAAACCAAATGGCTGCCTTTATGCATCTATACTCAAGGGCTGTTGACCAGGAATAGAAGACAGTGACTTCTGCAGGAGGCAGTGCTGCTTTTCTGCAACTTGGCCGATGCTCATTTAACCCAACTCAAGTATCCAATTTATGTGCCTGAACGAGGAGCTTATGTACCCAGACCAGGCTTCAGAGGATGGCTTAGAACAGAGGTGCTCTAAGGTTATTCAAGAGACACATGGGATTTGTCTGCTTGACTTTTGGCACAGCAAAGCAAAACCAAAAAAATGTAATGCGCTCAATCACAGGAAAATTCATCCTAAAATAGAGACCAAATCAGTCTTCCTCTGGAAATATTTACTCCTCCTTGCGAATGAGCAGTGGAGCACTTCAGGTCACTACCATGGTTTCAGATGTCTGGCTTTTGGACATCTGAATTTAAAGGAGATGACTCCTACCTCTGGCTCCCACATCAGGAACTTAAGTTGGATACCTGAAGTCAGATGGTGTGAGCACACTCTGTCCTTACTGACAGCAGCCACCTCTTGAATCCATGACAGAGCTGCAATCACTGCATTTACTTAGAGAAGACCCAAAGGCATTGAGTCTTCAGAKCATATCTCATTTATCTCTCACTTCTTTATCCCCTTTTCACATTATGGAAGGGGATGGAGAAAGGGAAAGCGGTGTGAGGTGGTGTCTTGTTAAACAACATTGTGTAATACATACTAATGAAGAAACTTGTAGATCTGAGAAAATCACCATGTTGAAGTTGGTGGGTACAAATTGCTTTGGCTGTTGTAGCTCTCATTATTTATTTTGGGATGGGTATCAGTGTTAGCAGATTCTCTAACCTGGTTGGCTAAAAAGCTCAAATGGCATTAGAAAAAGCCATGATGGCAAAGACTTCAAGATCTACTATATTATTTGCATGTATTTAAATAAAAAAAAATATAGTTATATTTATATATAACTATATATAATATTTATGTTATAATAACTACATAACATTTATTATATTATTATAGTTACATTTTAGACAAATATCAGCTACTGCCTAGCATTTTTATTAAAATTCTGAGGAAAACAGAAAAAAGTAAACTGTAGGTCTACTGAAATGCACACACATTTGCAAATAAAACACCACAAATTGTACTGTCTTAGCCACTTAGTTGTTTCACTCCTTATTCTCTGTACTTGAGAAAATGGCATAAGAAAGCTATGCAGTTTCTCTGACTGAAGGAAAGGCCATGACAGGATTTCTAGGGTCCCATCCAGCTCTGTAAGTGGAAGGATTAAAATTAGGACCTTGTGGGTGGGAGAACAGGCTTAAGGAATACAGAGGATTCCCTCCTGTCCAAAGGGAATAATCCATTTCGTCCAACAAACTTTGCTTGTGGCTTTAACAGAGAATGAGCTCATTGGTCCAACTCTGTACTCAGAATTTCACAGAATCAAGGTCTTAGGCACAGCAAAGACTTCAGATAAACAGGGAAGCAAGGCAACACTTGTATTTCCACTTTTTATCTATGGATTATTTTCCTTGTTAAATTCCTTGGGTTTTGTTTTGCTTTGTTTTCTTCAGGGTAGCTTTTCAAAATACGAACTAATAAGAGCCTAGAAAATACAGACTCACCTAACAGGTAAGGGAAAAATGCTCAGTGCAGTTTTTATCCCATATATGAATTAACTACTGGGAATGTATGCCCAAAGACCACCAGTAAGATATTTAAAGTTGAAAGTAATACTGAATGTTTTTAAAATGCACTGCAGAACACATTGTCTGAGAAGCACAAGAGCATTAGAGGGTTGTTTGATTTCTGTGTTTTCCATGGCAAATTTTCACTGATGGCAGTAGAGAACTGAGGCAGGGCAGAAGATGTAAAAGCAAAAAGAATTAAAGCTTCTTGGTAGCCACTTACATACAGTAGCTACTCATTCTATTTTTTTTTGGCTCAGTGACCCCACCACATAATTTCAAGGACAGGTAAAGTGATTGGAGCATTAGCTTGGTGCCTTTCCCGTATTTAAACGATACAGTGGACATAAATGACAGATCAGCATGTTGTAACATTCACAGGAGCTCCTGTCCATCAAACTGGTGTCTCTAAACAAAGGCTGCCTTAAGTAAAAAATATGAACACACGAACTGTTTCCAAAATGCATGGTCATATTAAGTAAGTCTCTTACATACGTACATACAGACCAGTAACAAAATTCAAAATATCATAGTCCTACCCTCTTCTGTTTACGATTGCAATTTCTAACTGTTGCATATAGTGTAGCTGCTCAAAGAGCCGAATAAAGTGAGTAGAGCAGACTTTTTCAGAGAAAAATAGTCATATAAAAAGTTTTAAGTATGGTACAGTGAGAAAGTTCCCAGAGCTCTCACTTCATTTTCTCTTTGGTTGCTAATTAGGATTTGACAAGTTTGAAACCCTGTCCTGTATCCAGCACTGTGGGAAGAAACCAACTCATTTTCAGTCTTTTCAAGCACCTAAAGCATGCTTTACAGACCCAGAACAGATTGAGACCACAAAACCAGTTTGCCAAATGTACTAATGGATAGGTGATGCGTGGGAAGTACATCATCCAGTGTTTGGCAACATCACTTCCCGTTGGCAAATGCAAAGTGTAGTCGCTCCAGTGCTTTGACACACCATACACTGCTTTCACTGTACGGCCCTTTTCGGACCAGCTGATATTGCTGTCAGGGTTACAGTTGTACTCAACCCATTGCCTGGTGAAGTCACCAAGCTGTGGAGGGTCTGCTTCCTCAACGTCTACAACTCTAGCCATTTCTGCTCCTTGCACGGCAACATACTGGTCATTTACTTTTCTTACTTCTTTAACCCAAGGCTGAGAGTTCTCACAGTCTAAAACAATGATCAGTCGGGAACAAAAAGTGCCGTTCTTTTCTCTCCACCACTCCAACAGCGTGTCAAGTCGTAAAGCATCACCCCCTGCCACAAGGACAAAAAGATTTAATATTAGGATGAACAAACAGAAACCTCTGCAGAACTTTAACTATTTTGACTGGTTCTAAGARTCCCTTACTTTAACAACTTGGACAGATACAACAGATGTTTTCAATTTATCTCTATGTCTGTAAATGCGGCACATCTCCACAGAGGTATTAACTGCTTCCACCTGACTTGCTGTGGCAGATGAAGCCATTAATTTACCCTTGATTAGAAAGAAAACCCATCATCAACAACAAAAAAAGGAAGTCCTTCACAGAGTGAAAGAAATTATAGCCAATTGAAGAAATCTGGAAAATAACAGGGAAAGAAAATCTGAAATGACGTGTATTTTGTATTAAATCTTAATAACTTTAGGAACAGGAAAGGGACTCTTTTTAATATGTTTTTATGAATATTAAAAGAAGGCTCCTCTAAGAGATGAATTTAGAACAAAACATATTTTCAAATAGTGGGAATCAAAACACATCAAAGTTCCAAAGCACAATGAGAAGGCCACATGCAGGTGCAAAAACTCACGTGACCAGAAATGAAGAGATTCTCTCTACAGAGACAGTTGTTTTCAGAGCTTCAAGAATATTGGTATGGATTTACAACTCAATGGAACAAAAATCTCATTGGGATTTTTCCACAGTATTTATTTGCTATCAGGTCAGAAGACCCTTGCAGCTAGATTGTCCAAACTTCTCATGTTCTGTCTCAGCTCCTGCTTCAACAGCACTTTGAAAGAGTAGACTGTAATTAAACCTAAAGTGTTACCTACAGTGGGAAGTCCTTCTGCTTAAGTGTAATGGATGCAGTAGAATCTATGTAGCTTTGAAAAGCAGACTACTTACTCATGTACCTAACCACAAYATCTTGTAAACAAGTGAATAAATCTCCACTGGCTCCACAGTGATAYTAATGTAAAGAATTGGTATGTCTAGGTTTTGGCCAGCTGGAGCTATGATACAGATTTACAACAAAAACACTCTAGTTTGAAAATGTCAACTTAAAAAAAATTAAGAAGAAGAAAGGTATAAATATGTGATTTAAAATAACTGCATTTTAATTCCAGAGTGATTTTCACTGTGGAACATAATTAAGCAGTGTTTGAAATGTTAGCTGCACATTACAGCACTTACAGTTCTACCTGTAAGCGGTGACAAAAAAGTGCTTCAAACTAATAGCTCAGAGTTAAAGCGTTGTGCATGCTATTTCAGTTAAAGTAAAAGCAAAATTACATGGCTGCAATTTTCTCCCAGAAAATGCAAACCTGGAAAATTTAGCACCAAAGAAAATCTCTAGGACACAAACTTGAAGTAGTGACTTGTCTTGGTACATGATCCTCAAATTGCTGTAGTTATTTACAGCAGAGACTTACACAGAAGGGACTTCCCTTTTCTAGGTACACCTTCCATGTCAATTATCTGTAAAAAATTCTTTATTTTTTCACATTTCAAAGGCTTATAAATAAACTTTATTTTAGTGTAGTTATGTAGGAGTGCAGGTGATTTTAAAACAGCACTGGATAGAATCACCCAAAGAAAACCATCTCRTCCTTCACAGACACACGAGAACACATGCTTGGCTTCTAACCCTACTGACCCCAAACACATGGACTTATCACCCAGTGCAATATTTAGGCACCAAGCTGTGTAAGAAATCTAGGTGTCTGGCCACCTCTCACTCTCCGGCAGGTTTTGCAGGATGACATTAAGCCAACCGTTTCAGCAACACAAACAAAGCTTCTAGCCCAGCTCATGCCCTTGCCTTCACTCAGGAGAGCACAACCTCCCAGGCTGTTTGACTGCTCATACTTTATGCATGACTAGTTAACAGTTTCTTTTATACACCACTGTGTTGCACCTCAGCTTCCAACAACAGAGAGACATCATTACTGAATTACAAAATTCAGCAAGCCTCCTTTGAAAGATGTCATTACAAAGCAAAGACTACACTGCTACTGCTGTGCTGTACCATGGTGTAAGCCAGTAGTGAGGAACTACTTTTTCAATTAGATATGAGTGTTTTATTTCATTGTTGTTATCCCTTTTCATCCTCTTCACTGGTCAGAGGATACTACACATTACTGGAGCTGATGACCAATGTTCCCGTCTGTCACAAAATGCCAGTGTCCAATACATGGGGCACAATTCTAGTCAAACAGCCTTTATCTTTTCAGTTTAATTGTCCAAGTTAGATGCAGGAGCAGTGCTGTCTGGAAGGAGGATCACGTTACACTCCATGATTTAACTAAAATTAATCACGAAACAAGCATGCAAGACCTGTGACAGCTGCCCATTCCTCTCCTTTATGTGACTAATCATGTACCAAGTAGAAGCTGAAGATGTGGTTGGACAGAGAACTGAGAAGGAGCTTTGTGAGAAAGCTGAATACCACTACATTTACACACTGTATCTGTCAGCGCTGAAAGTTTCTTTTTATTTTCAACAGTTACCTTGGCCCTTATTCTAAAAGCTAGATATTAATTTAGTTTACAGCTACCTACAAAGGTAGAGAGAGACCTGAGTTCCTCTGTCACACTCCAGGCTGGCTAGATGTAGTAAGCCAGGACTGGGGTGGAAGCTGTCCAATTTTTGCAGCAACTTTTGGCTGTATACATGCAAGAAAGCTGACTTTGTCTATGGTGCTGGCTGGAGCACAGTGGGAGGTGGAGTTTTGCTCCACACAAGGTGTGGACACACTCAGCAATTGCACAGGGTGGCAGCTGCTCTTATGGACAAATCACCTCATTCTCAGACAAGTCATTTGGCCATCCTGGCATACACTGTGGTTCACCACTCACACTAAGCTCACAGCACAGCTGTGGCTTTTTAAAATCTCTGATACAGATGAAGGCCTTGAGAAAAAAGACACATTGCTCTTCAGCAAGTCTAAAAGCTCAGGGATGGAGCTGCACCAAAACATGTATAGAGCCTCCAGATGGAAAGTGACCTGTGCCTGAACACCTACCTCAGCATGAGCAGACACTGAAGGGCACACCCTATTGAAGGACACATGCACCTGGAGAGACACTGCTGACAAACAGCCTGGCACTCATAGGCAAAGTGCTATCCAAGAGAATTGATTATATCCCAGGAAGAAAGAAGTTGTGAATTTTCAATGTATTTACTACGAGATTCCTGTTCTGCACACAGTGATCTCAGAAGCTCAGTTCCCTACAGCAGCAGAGCAAGGCTAAACCTTCCAATGACTTGACAACTTCAGTAAGTTTACCAAAGAAATGGGCCAAGAAACAGGGAAATGGTGAAGTCTATGCCAAGCATATGACAAGGCACTACACTGGCCCTTTATATACAGGTTTATAATCTTGAGGCTACACTGTGCCCACAGTCACTCCCAAAGTCTAAAACGTCAGTAATCCATACCTGTTTTTACAATAGAAGGTTTGCTATATGTTTGAAGACCTGCCTTTCTAGTGTGGATTGTATATCTGCCTCTTGTTTCTTTTATTGATTCTGTCTTTTACAAAAAAAATGCAAAGCACATCTTAAAGACTTAAATGCAGTCCTTCGTGACAGTCTAACTGACACAGTGATACAGAACACTCTATAATTCACTCTATCATGTCCAAGGAATGAGAAAAGATTATTTTTGTTCATTACAGTGAACAAATATTCCTCAAAATACAGGGAAATATCTGTCTTTAGAGCAGGAGCATGTAATTTCCACTTTTAATTCTATGTGGAGGAAAAAAGCCATCTTTAAAGTTAACTTGTTGAATATGAAAATCATGTGGGATGAAAATCAGGGGACTATGAAACCGTGTTTAAACCTGTAAGAATACATTTGGTGCCAACAATGTTTAGACAATTTTGAGAACAAGCGTAAGATTAGCTAGCTGCAAAAGGATTTTTATCAAAGTGAGTAAATATTAAAATGAAGTAACATACCTGACTGTCACACAATGCAAGAGAAAGAAAGAACTCCCTCTTAACAACAACTTAGCTGCATACCAAAGGGGCTTCTACATTTCTCCATTCTCTCCCCTAGCAGAGGGAGTCAGCCTGCAGCCTGGCTTGTTTTCTCAATTCCTTCTAGTCTCTGAATCTCTTAACTGTCATGCTCTGCAATATTACTTTTTCCTTTCTTCCCTCACTGCAAGGAGCTTGTATAAACCTGTTCTCAAAAGACTGATGGTTCTTTGCCATTCTGAACAATCTGATAATAGATACAACCAAAACTTCAAAGTTTTGCAATACAGTATGATTTTTTACAGAATTAATGAATTGATTTGGAAAGTTTATGAATACCAAAACAATTAATAAAAAAATCCCCAAACTACTTACCTGCCAGTGCCCATTCGCCAGTACCATGTGAGTGACCACTGTAATACAGAATGTAGGTATCATGTCTGGGTCCGTCTGCTGTCCGAAGTTCAAGGAAAGACTTGATCTTTGAGTGAAGGGTATCAAAGGTCAGTCCACTCGTAGAGTAGTCACAGCCATATGTCTCAATCATGTGATAAGCAAAAAATCTTTGGATGGCATTAAGCATGCCAGTAGACCTCAGATTTAACTCTTGTACATGCTCAGGTGGAAGAAGAGTCGGTTGGCCATCAGGACTAAAGAGAGGGAAAACAGCTAATGATTATGGTTGATAATTATTTCGTGCTTAGTGGACTTTTAGCAACTGATGACTTTTCCCCTGTGCATATGTTCTCTGCTATGAAGTCGCACTGTTCTAAATTCAAATTGACTTTAAATTCACAGTTTATAAACAACTCAAATCACTGTATTTGAGTGAGGGACCACTTCTCTTTCTCTGTCACACTTCAATTCAAAGCAGTCTTTACTCAGCCCTATGCTATTCATGCAACCGAGAGACAGAGGGAGAAAGAGGAGCTGCAACAGGAAGAAGCTGGGGAGGCTCCAACAATTTCATGAAGTCCCACTGAGGAGCACTGTCTTCACACAAACTTTTTCACACACAACTGGGAAGAAGCACAGGGAAAGTGAGTGCTAATCTGCAACACAAAATGCAAACTAGTTTCCAATAATGGCCTACAGAGAAATCCACATACGCACTTTGCTCAATACTCTGAAATATGGAGCTCACACAAATACAGTAATTCTTCCTTGTGTGTGCTGTTCAGCTGCTGTTCTTTCAGCATAAGAAATGTCTTCCAGAATACAGTATTCACAGCTTAGAAAAATCAAAGTTATAAGAAAGTTACAAACTAGACCTGGAACAAACCATGTATGTGTGTGTGTGTCTACATACATATGAATATGCATATATAAGAAAAGGAAAAAAGAGTCCCTGGGTTCCAAAATGCGTTTTATTTGTATTGATATACATATTTTATATAAAATATAGATAAATATATAAAATACAAACCCAAATATATACAGTATATAAAATATAGAATAAAAATACACACACTTTTTTTTAGGTCTACACAGCTATGCAGTAATCATAATAATAGATTTGGTCTTGCAAGACACCCAGTTATGAGAGTGCTCCTCAGAATATATTTTCAGAAAGAGAAAAGCATTCATCATCCTTCAGCTGATGTAATAAGGGTAATGATAAGGAGCATGACTGACAGCTGGGCCAAACTGGCCTCATTTATGCTCAGTTACAGACACGGAGAGGTTTTGTAGGTGAAAATATGGAGATAAGTCTTACTCTGCAAATACAAAATATGACTTACGTTTTTTTCCCTCTATATGTATGCCTGTATGGATTCTCCATGTATTGTGTTTGCAAGTCAGTGTGTAAAGTGACCTGGTCTCTTCACTGGTCTAGCTCATTAAATTTTGCACCTTCTCACCTCTCAAGTGCTTTTATGAAGGTTAATATTCCACTATTTCAGCTCACTGAATACCTCATCACTGCTGTTTGTCTCAGCAAGTGAAGACTGGGCCCACAACTGAAATAGTCAAGCTTTGTTAATAAGGAAGTTTAGTTCTGTCAGGTCCTAAACAGTTGCTCAAGAGTATCTCATTTACTCAAAATTAGAGGGAACTGCCTGAGCCAGAATAATATAATACAATGAAAGAATTAAATTGTTACCATGGAAACAAAATTAATTTATTTTTATTGTAATGTAAATTTTGAAAATCTATTTTTTTAATCCATAACAATAATTGACTACATGGATTTTTTTAATGATGCACAGCTGAAAGACTGTAGATCAGAAGCTCAGATAATTTGTTTTTTACAATATTTAAGATACAGTTATCTAAGATTAGCACACTACCTTTCATTTCTTTGGCTGTTAAGTTTTTTCCTTACCCACTGAATCCATTACACATACTGAAGCTGTGCAGTTTTCATAAATTGGGCAGTTCTATTTTGAAGCCTCTCATTTCAACTTACTACTCTGTTTCTCTTGCAACTTGAAGAGATAATTTATATAGCTCTTGTTTAAGATTTACAAAAAAAATGTGCACACACCAATTTTAATTTTATGGCAAAAGCAGCATTTGCAAGTTTAAAGCTTATTAGAAAAACACACAAATCGGCAAATAATAATAGTACAACCCCTCCACACCCATGCATTTCTCATATGATAATAACATTTATGGAACAAAAATCAGCTGCAAATTCTCCATACCAATACATGCCATGTAGTCCACTTGCAAATCTAATCTCAATGAACTTTAAAGGTAGACACCATCTTATTTAATAGAATTCAAAATTGCTTTGAACTGATCTGGTTTATTAAATCTCCTCATGTAAGATCTCTGCTCTCAGTCAAATGCCCCAATCCTCCTTTGTGTGAGATATGGACTGTGCCTATGCACAGCTGGTCTGTAGACCGTTCATTGGCTTTCTAGAAACAAATTAACTAGATATAAAACGTTGGAGTTACTCATTCCAGGGTGAGAAAAAGGAAAAACAGAAAATCTGCCTATTGTTTAAATTCGTATTTAATTGTTCAAAAATCCAAGCAACAGTGCTGCATTACCTCCATGAACTAACAGTATACTTACACTACTGTGAAGATGAAATACATGGTAACCATACCTGCAAAAGTTGGTGGGAATCACAACAGCATACCCAACACATGTTCCTCCCAAGCAGTTTCCCAATTCATGGAAAAGCCCATGAGCCATGGACTCCAAAGGTAAAACGATGAGAAATGCACTCATGAAGATCCCATTGGTTGGCTAAAAAGAAAACAAAGAGATTTAGACACTGCATGAAAAACCCTTCCTGTCTGTTAGTTATGATTTTATGAACAGTTACCTTTACTTCGTAACACATAATTGGGTCCTGAAACATGCAGAGTATTATTGATAATGTACACTTGTTTTTCCACATGAAGTGAAGTACTCTAAAGACAAATGAAAATTTTGGGGAGAAGGTGGCTGATAAGCAAGGACCACTCTTCTGGAAGGAATGTGTTTGAAAACACTGACAGCACAGGACTTCCCTGTAAAAACCGTGATCATAGCTTAGTTTTACACACTGAGACAAGAAAATCAAATGCCACAAAACTAACTGTGTGCATAAAATAAGAAGATCTGTAAGCATCTGCAGGGCCAGGCCTTAATCAGTAAGGTACAGCACAGACATTATGTATCTAGCATCAGATGACAGCACACTATATTGCATCCATCCCTGGAGGTATTCAAAAGACATGGCGATGTGCTACTTAAGGACACGGTTTGGTGGTGGACCTGGCAGTACTGGGTTAATGGCTGGACTTGCTGATCTTACAGGTCATTTCCAACCTAAACTATTCTATGATTTTATGATATTGAAAAATATACATTTAACTAGTCTTGCTTTTTAACACTAAGGAGTTTTTAAAATATTCTTTGTAGAATACTATGTATCACACAAAAGATGAATTCTGAGAACATTTGTGAACATTATTTCAATCAAAAAGACAATTCTTTATCAGTTACATAAATACCAGATGAGAAGGAACATCCACAACACGTCTTCACAGCATTCACAGAGCTAATACCCTATACTGAGCCTTGTTTTGTGGGGAAAAAGCAGTTTTGGAAAAGATTACACTTACTAATATATAGCTGATTTCTGTTAAAAAAACCCCAAAACAAGAAGTTTCAACAGTTATGTCTCAACCACTAGTACTAGTAAAATAAAAATGGACTTTTGAAATGCCAGATGTCAGAGAAGCAGAACAGATACAGATTCATTTTAATTATTTTAGTATGATGTGAATGGGTTTAATGAGGCATTAAATGATTTAGGAAAGGTAGAAACAGTATTACGATATATAATTAAACATCAACGTTAATAACCATGGTGCATTTGTTAAATATTAATGTTTGCTCTGTAGCAAAGGAAATAAATTCATAGCTAGAGATTTCTGTCTTGAGAAGAATCCTGTGGTCTCTGACCCCTTCTATGTTTCATTTGCCCTCTTTGTATAAATCTACAGTATTCATGCTTTTTTAAAAATCTGGATATTGCCTTACTGTGTAACACTCAGTGACTTGATGGGGACTGGTAGTTTAACTTAACACATAGTCAACACTATTAATAATTTAGAAAATAAATTATACTGAAAAAAATGACACCTAAACCAACCCAGATCTTTTTGGCACATGGCACTATCTCAACTACATTCAGTTTTTAAACTGTAGACTTAGCCTGACAGAACAGCTTTACCCATCTAATATGCTTCCTGCCTAAGACAAAATACTGTTTGGTACCTGTCCTGATTTTAAGAAATGTCCCATCATACTTTTGATGGAAGGATCTCACCTGTGTCTTTGAAATGGTGACAGCAATACTTCTAACTACAAATAAACTTCTAAYACAAACAAACATCAGAATCTGATATTAAATGATAACTGGTAGCACTAATTACCTGAAATCACCAGAAGACAGAAAAGCTTAAAACACTGTAACAACTATGATACCACCTCAACTTGTTTTGTTTTCAATATGGAGAAAAGAAATCCTTTAACTAAGAAAATATAATTTTTGTTTCAAATGTATCAGCAGCAAGTGCTCCTTTTTGTTGCTCTGCTTACCAAATGCACTCTGAAAACGAAAAAGACTCAGAACAGCATCAGTAAAAACTTACAGAGATTTGGTTAAGGTTTTTTCTCCTGTAGAAACCTTGTAAAGTACAAAATGTTGATGAAATAGCAGAGTTCTCCAGCTAAATCAGTTTCAAGACTTGGAGACTTAATTTTCCAATTGTAGATTCCAGAAGGGTAATTTGCTATAAGTTACAAAAAAAGGGGAAGACTTTGATTCTGCAGAAATTGAAGGGCTTCTCTGGAAAACCTTCCTCCTATTCATGATCAGTCAGTTGGACCAGGAAGCATGATACAATACATTTTTGTGACAAATTCAGCTTTTCCACCACATATAAACATGTATTTTCCGGGATTTTGCTAGAGCAAACTGCTTGTACATTGCATTAGTGTTTTGATCACAGTGAACATATTACAAAATAACAACCACATATGCCCATAAAAACTAGAGTGACTATAATATCTTAAATAATACTACTATATTATTACTTTACATTAATTTTATTGTAGTTTTCTTACACCATGCCATCTAGTTCTAAACACTCTCTGCATTTTCCCAACCCCCTAAACACATTCAAGTTATTAAACCCACAGTATTCTGCCACAACACAACTTAAAATTATCCCAAATACTCACTCTGACTGAGTTTAACTCCTAAAAAATATTTACATTTAATCGTTAAAAGTGCTCCTACTAATATGAAGATACTGGCAAAGAAAATTCGCAAGTACTTGTGAGAGAAGGATTTCACATAGAAACTTTAAGGATTATCTCAGTGATCCATCTTGCTCTGTATCCTGCTTTGAGCTTGTACCAAATATTATAACAGGAGTGGGAAATAAGCTTTATAATGTTAGGAATCAACTCAGCTCCATCTGAGGTTTCAACTATGTCCTCTTTTAGCRGCCATCATATGCTATGGAATAGGAAAATGTTGGGTATTTTACATTTATAGACATCTATCTAATATAAAGATGCTGGCAGTTGCTGTCAGCACTTTTTCAACGTTTCGATTTAGAAGAAWTATGCCACTAACAAATACAAAAATGACCAATGATGATTAGAACACATCTATAGTAGGATAATAAAATATTTTAATTCAGCACTGAAAAAAAATGACTGGTAGCATTTTAAAATACCAAAACTGTAAGAACTTCAAACAGCAAAAAACAGTATCTAATTTAGTAATTACAGTAAAACTGAAGATAGGTTCCTCCCTTAAGATAAACAGCTAAAATGCCAGGTGGAGACTGTCAGTGTTCTATTAAATCCCAAAGAGTTGATGACTGGTCCTTAATGGAGCAGATGGCCATGGATGCACAGGCAGAGCCAGAAAGGGATTTTGTTCTTTCATCTGTTCAACCCATTTACATTGTTTTCTATTGCACTAGCAATGTGAGTCTGCGGTACATCCCTGAACTCCGAGTGCCCAATGATTCCAGACAGACTGCTCAAAAAGCAAACAGAAGACAGGGATCATCTAGGCAATTCTACTAAAAAAACCATGAGAAATCATTTTCTCTCTTAAGTCTTTGGGGTTTTTTTTTGCCTTTGTCTTGTTCTAAAGGAATTGACAATGAAGTCTCATTTCAAATAACATAGAAAAGATAAAAGAAAAAAATCCACTCCTTGCCTGTGATGACTGAAATGACAGACAATAAAAGATTGGTGAGATTCACTAGTAGTAGTATCTTTCCACTTTCTCTAGTTTTTTGAGCAATGCTTATTGTTAAGTGTAACTTAAAACACCAGAAGAATTTAGAGGTATTTTACAGCCAAAATACTAATTTTATACCCACGGATAGGACAACTCCCATCCCAAAGAATAACCGCTGTTTGAAGCAGAACAACTCTGGAACTGTATTTAATTATGGACATGTGACTGATGAAAAAAACAGGGAAGAAAAAGACCCAAAACGCATAAAATGTTRGTTTAAATTGGAAGCCAATTACAAAGACCTATAGAAGAGCCCTTCTGCTTAAAATAGAAACAAAACACTAAACATATGTCAACTAAGATAATCACAGGATCACTGAATGATTGAGGTTGGAAGGGGCCTCTGGAAATTGTCTGGTCCAACCCACTGCTCCTACAGCAGGGTGCCTGGGATTGTATCTAACAGACCAACAACGGAGAAGGCTTACAAAGACGCCTTTGTGCATTTCCATGTAAAAATACTGCCCTGCTTTCCATTATCCAAGCTGGTTATTTACCTGTTTTCATACACAGACACACAAAGACACATAAAAACCCCCAAACAAGAGAAGTATAAAAGAAGTAAACCCTCTGTGACAGAGAAGGCTCAGGAGAAAAAGAAGAGTAACATGGTATTACAGGTAAAAAGAAGCTTAAACACAAAATCTGTGATGCTAAAAAGCAGATCAGCTACCAGAGGGAACAGCCTTATAACAAGTTACTGAATGGATGAACAGTCTGCGGAGATCAATAAATAATCCTTTACTTCTGACTATTAGAACAGCAGTGGGAAAATCTAGAAAACAGTTTGCAGAAAACACTTGTCACATTCAGTGGCAGATGGATTTAATGTGCTGTATTTCCCATCCCTGACTCCTGTTCTAACCACGGGAAAGCCTGTGCTTTCATCTATTTGTCCCAGCAAAACCACAACTGGCTGTAAGTTTAAAAGCATCCTAAATGGACTTCTGATGTTTTTAAATACAAAAATGTGAATCCTGAAGTTAATGGAATTTTGACAGCAAGCTTCACACATAATAGATTCTTTAGACTAACAATGAATACTTTCTCTTGTCACCAGAGATCCCCTTCAGGACGGAGCTCTGGAAGTGGTGGTGACAACAGCAAGGTGTGCTGCTACTGTGGATTTGTGCCGTCAACCTGAGGTAGCCCTCGGGACAGGACTGGAGAAGTAGAGAGCCAAGGAGGGCTGAGCGAAGAGAGGAAAACAGGCAGCAAAAATAAACAGAACAGAGGGTGAGTTTGAGAAGAACAGATGAACAGTGAGCAAGGGGGACTTGGGATGAAGCGTAAGACATGATGGAACAGCAGGAAAAGAGGGAATAAAGGTATTACGAAAGAAACTCAACAGTCAAGTCTTTAAAACAACAGCAAACCACAGACATGGAAGTCAAATCAGCAAGGAGGGAAAGAACTGTCAGTGACGAAAAGAAAGGGGGGAACTAAAGATGACCAGCCAGCCAGATAAAAAAAAGGAGTGGCATGGATATTTATAAAAATACGGAAAGAGGCCAGAGGATGCAGCAGGGCCTCCGGGCGAAAAAAACCCCAAACAAAAAATAGCCTTGAACAAGCAAAGCCTAAGGAGGATTGGATTAAAAAATAYGAGCCAGGAAGAAAAGCAGTAAAGAGAAGGATAAACACTGGATATGATTTGCATTCAAAAGTTATTTAACCTGTGATGTTAACAAAAGTATGTCCAAGTAACCATAGATGTTATTGAGAAAACCTCTTACTATTCAGAAAATAATCTTGTTTTTAGAGAAGTTAAAAAAGTCACTATCTTCAAATTTTATTATGGCATTGTAAATTGAGCTTTCAAGAAAGCCCAAGTGACCACACCARAATAAAGACTACAAAATCACTGGCTCTCCCCCAAACACAAAAGTACTCATACATACAGTAAACCAATTTGTATCCTATAAAWAATTTGAGTTAAACGGTACTGTCCATTTAAGTATGAGTACTCAAGCATATAACGAATACTATGACTTTACTAATCCTAAAATTCATTAAACCAAGAATAATATACTCAAAGTACGTCATTCCATTACTTTGCCTGCTCTAACATAGTTYGTTTTTCTCTTGGTAATATTAAATACAAGTCTTCAAGGGATAATAATTCTCTTTGGCCAGTAATTCAGAATGTGAGAAACACGCTCACTTGATGAAAAATTCAAAAGGTTTATTAAAAAGGACAATAGGGGACAAATGATAAAAATCATCCACCCAAAGTAGAGGGGTACAGCGCTGGGTGCTTAGCTGGGGACAGGGTACAGCCAGAGACACGCACTCTGGCTTGGGGATAACAGTTTTTATACCCTCCCTAGCCTTGCCTCCTTGGAGTGTTCTCATCGGCTCATTGTTCTGGGGGTTAACACCCACTTCCCTCCCCTCCCTTAACAAGAACTTTTAATAAGATTATACCGAACAATATAATTAACAAGGGTACCTAACGATTACAACAATTAACTTACTCTCATAACCAGTATTATAGCAATTAATAACATACAATGATTAACTCATTAATCATACATAACGATTAATTCATTAACAATAAAATAATTAACTCATTAACAATAACCATTTACAAAAGCCAATTCTTTAACTGTATTTATAACAAGAATACCTGTAGTTACCTTGGCATAGAGCACTCAGAAATATCTAATTATAGGTTTCTGAGAAAAAGAGCACCCCAAACCTTTCCAAGATCTTTGTCTGAAAATTACAAGCTCTTAATCTGCAAATTTTTCATCATTTTATTGGCTTTTGAAAGAAGTAATGTTTGAGTCATCTGCATGACTTCTGCTCCATCTTGTCCCATCCAAGGGCCTAATTATGAACAGGCACATGACTAACTGCTGAAATAAGCGCTAAAGTCTATTGATCTGACTGAAATTACTCACACAAATGTAAAGGCAGGTGCTGAACATTTCCTGCAGATTTTGCAAAGAAAATGTCTGTGTATTTCTACCAACTAGGCAAGGTGTCTTTCCTTTGCACTTATAACAGGGATTATCCTCAGAAGCAGACCCTGCCCCAGCTGTAACATGCCCCACTGAAAGAAAAGCTGTTATTCCATTTTTTAATGCAACCAACTTTAACAAATTACTTCTACAGTTTGTCCCAAGCACATACCAAAGCATCAGGAACGGAGATTTTAAACCCTTGTCTTATTGGAAGGGCTATGTTCCCCTTAAGAAAGGTCTTTGGCTAACAGGGCTTTTAGCCTCAACAGCTCTGCATCAGTAAGAAAACCAGTGTCTCTGCTACAGCAAGTTTTTAAAAACCTTTAAAAACCTTTCCACAAAAGGAGATTTGATATTTTTCTGGCAATTTTAATAAAATAGGATACTTCTAGACACCAATTAGCAGACAACTGGCTCTTTAGGTCTTGAGTTTTCATACAGTTGAGATTTATATGAAGCACAGATATTACAGTTATTAGAAATGTTAAGAGGGCATATATGATGTGCTTGCAAGAAAGTTTTCCATGAAAGGGAACCCTTTCTCTCTGCTACCCCACTAGTGACCGTAACATCAGTTAAATTTTTTAATATGCTATTGCTAATTATTTATAACTGACTCTTAGGAAGCACCTTTCCAAGGCTCAGGTTTTTAGCCAAGTCTATTCATAGGAGGTCAAATGGCAGACCACAAGTTATTTCAAGCCACCTCTCTTATCAAATGCACTATCATTAAACAAGTTTTCAGTAGTGAGGAAAGGTATAAATAAAAAATGCTTCACCCTCCAGGTAACATTTAACAGATTTCAAATATAATTCACACTTACTGAGACGACTACACAAATCCCAAACTAATGTCGCAAAGACTGAAAATTGTTAATCTTACACATACAAAAAATGCTTTAAACAATCTTTAAAAGAGCAAACACATTTTCAGGAACTGGTGACTGAKGAATACTTGGCATTCCTAAGAAACTCTAAAGAAAAATGTTAAAAATATAAGTTAAAAAAATTTCCTTAATATAAGAACGTATGAATGGCTGCATTTATCTGCACCAAACGTCCATCTAGAAGAATGTCTGATCTCCAAAGAGGCCAAATGGATGCTTAGGAAAGACTGTAAGGACAGACCAAACACATTTCCTAAATACTCTAACCACTGGTGGCTCAAGAACTTCCTGAGCCAGCCAAGGYTTCCAAACAGTACACAAACCTCCGTGAGTTTTGTCCACCTTACTCCTGAGCCTCTGCAACCATGGGGCACACATGGCATGCCACAATACATGGGCCCAGAGCTCAGCACCTCATGAGGAACTATTCCCAGCTGACTGGCTCCAACCTGCTTCTTGCCAACTCGATTCCCCTCAACTTTCGCACTGAACTGATCGTTCATTGTCTCTTAACGTTTACCTTCTCCCACATCACACATTTCATATGTTCATCATATTCTCACTTAGTTTTACTTTTTCCTGATTGAAGCACCCTTATTTATTCGTTTCTTCCATGTAAACTCTTTCATGTCTATAATGAATTATATCACCCTTCTCTGGACCTTTGCTTGTTTTCTTATTGATAGGACAGCAAGTAAGAACTACAGTTATTCAAAATACAAATCTATGGATTTATACAGTGGCATAATGATACCCCCAGTTCTTTCCTAATAATTTCCAATATTTAATTTGCTTTTTTGATCACTAATAAACATTAAACCAATCTTGTCATGGAAAAGCATGTCACACAGCTTTAAGATCTAATATTAGCAGCAAAGTTTTCTTAAAAACAGAACAAAACCAACAAAACCCTCAAATCCAAACCCACTAGATGCTTAGCAATAACTTTCTTTTTTCAAGAGGAAAGGCAGAGATTGATCTCTAATAATTTGATTTGTCTCTTTTAATTATTACAATACGTATAAATCACCATAAGAAAAGTACATATTCTCTGGAGAAGCTTGTTTGCTGCATTACTGTTGAGCTTGTTAGACCTCTTGAAACACCAGACTCAAAGATCCAACAAAGGATCCTAGAGTCTTAAGGCCTTGAATTCCCCCTACAAAGAGGAAAAAAACCACTATTTTCCTTAAACCTCTAGGAAAAAAGCAAATGCCCTGCAAGAGGGCAAATTGTGTGATTATGCATCCCTGCTTTCTTATTTCTAACTATTTTGAAAACTGATACTATCCAGCAAAACACAGAAAAGGCCACAGCTTCCTGCAATCACCATAATAAATGATACATCCATTTATTAAATTATGTTTTTCACCGGACTAATAAAAGTATTTCAATTTCTGGTAACAGATGAAATAGACACAAGTGATCTGCAATGTGAACATCACATCATCTTCTGGAGTAGAAATGCTTTTAATTGGAGCAACTGCACTTATAATCTTAAGGTTACTCATTACTAAAAACATAAAGCGAAAGAAATATAAATATAGTAAGAGAAATGTAAATGTAATTATCTACTAAAAATAAATTTAGTGGATTTTCTGGATTTTCTGGATTTTCTGACAAGTGTATGCCTTTCATTTTCACCATTACAATTAATCCTCCTACTGAACAGGCAAACACATAACCTCTCAACAAAGGTGATGATCAACAGCCTGCTTTACTTAAACACAGGATGCCAATAACAAATACTAAGATTTTAGCTGGATTACCAGTTTGTTTCTTCTGAACAGTCCTGCACAAGTCATTTCCCAGCACAACAGCACTTCTTCCAGAATTAGAGAGGACTAAAAATCATCAGACATGGAACAGTTACGSTTATTTTGGGGCAGAGGACACAGTCAGAAAAAAATTACAATGAATGGATTCAAACAACGTGAGGAGGAAAAACTAACAAGGTGGGTATGAATCTGACCCTCCTTGGTTACGCACACAGCCTGCAGTAATGGAGCAGTTCTAAAGAAAGCACCTGTGTGCTTTAAACAGATGGCAGGGGGAGATGCAGCCCTTCCCACAAAGGGCTACAGCAGCAGATCCCGCCCTTCCCACAAAGGGCTACAGCAGCAGATCCCGCCCAAGCCTTGCTAACTCCCTGCAGTCAGGCTCTGGGAAGCACCAGAAGAAACTGCCTCTTTCTCAGAGACTACGTGGACAGCTTATGCTCTTGATTTGTTCTGACTGCTTTGTTCAGTGTAACTAGGTGGTGTGACTCCATCCAAAGGCAAGAATACAGAAATTAATAAGACTATCTAATAGATATGGTAAAAAAATGGTTTTTATGAAAAGCGGTCAACTAGCATACAACAAAAAAAAGCTTAGCATTTTGATAAAATCACACAATGCTCAGAAGAAAAAGTATAGAAGTTAGCAATATCAGCATGCTTGTAGTCCATCTTTATTGTTTCTGTCTCCCAAAGCACTTTCCCATTTCTTTAGCTGCCATCA
This sequence comes from Amblyornis subalaris, assembly GCA_018881555.1. Classification (NCBI taxonomy): domain Eukaryota; kingdom Metazoa; phylum Chordata; class Aves; order Passeriformes; family Ptilonorhynchidae; genus Amblyornis; species Amblyornis subalaris. Next base: position 1,373,563 of record JACAXG010000062.1, on the reverse strand, counting down.
GCACCTTCACTTTCTGTAAGTACATTGCGGGGATTTTCTTCTCTACTTTTTTGGTTCTATTTCCTTGTGTCCTTTACGCAAGTCCACACACCATAGCTATAAGTGCTGATTTTCCAAAAAAAAGCAAAACTGCCCAGTGTTCCTTGCAGGCTTATCTATTAACCTCTAATGCTCTTTATGCAAAAAACAAAACCCCAACCCAAACCAAAACCCAACACATAGAACCTCACAAAGTAACAGTTAATTTCATCTTCCACCAACTTCTTTAATACCTTTCATCCACAAGGTTATTTAATCTCAGAAAATCTGAGAAATTCTGCAGGCTTAGAAATTCTACAGGAATGAGCAGGAGATTGTTTTGCAAACACTAGAGAGATGTGTCTGTAAATTTGTTCTGCCGTAAATTATATTTTTTATATATTATTGTATGTTTGTAATTAATACCAGAGGTGCTTACATACAAAATTAATTGTTATTGTGGTTTAGATCAACTTGAAAAACAAAACAGACTCCGAATGCCCTGCGGCAACTATTACAACATACAACGTGCCTTAACTTGGGCACTGAACAAACATTTTGAAAGAAATGTATGCTTTCTGCTAAAGAAAAGACAACATCCTTAATTCATAAATGGAAAGAAAAGTCAAAGGACACTGTGTGATTTTAAGAACTGGTCTTTCAGATATCATATCCTGGGGTGCATAACCAGATTTGAAAGTGAGACACTTAAAGCCCATGTTATACCAACAATTTACCAGTTTATCAGCTCATCTCTGACTCCATGTAATTGATTGAATGCAAAGCAAAATTACTGAAAAATACATTTCAATCTAATTAAAATAGTCCACAACAAAAGCCCTCAATACAGTGAGCATTACTAGGGTTTAACACAGTGATTTATTTTGAAAATAAATTTTATAGCCCAATGAATTCAAAACCAAAATAATTTCGTAAGTAGGTAAACGGAAAATACTTTGCTCACCTCTTTTGCCTTTTCCCACGCTGCCAACATAAGGAAGCTGGTAAGCTGCACTTGCTTCAACAKGCCACAGTCAAGGCAGCACAAAGCATTAAATTTAAAGGCCATGAGGGTGAAACCACACAGTCCAACTTCGAATTGCTAAGCCACAGCACACCATCAAATTTTAGGAATTTTATGGAGCGAGTAGTTCTCACGATTATTCTCAAGAGGAGATCAAGATAAAGAGATTATTATTTACCTGCCAAGAGACGGCTCCCAAAACTGCAGTCGCGACAAGGCTGAAAAATACCAGCTGTTCTGAGATCAAACAGAAGTGACGCATTCCTTTGGATGCCATAACTCTGTCCAGGCTGTTGTTTTCTGCACGGTGGGTATAGTAAACCTTGTGGCAGTCATTCAGTTTTGTGTGAAATCCCCAAAGAGTTATAAAAAAAATTACATGACAGATCATCCAGAAAATTCCAAAAATAGAAAAACCAGGTATCACAAAATACCAGAGATCCAAATCACGTAGCTTAAAGGCTGCAAGAATGAAAAAGATTAGTTCAATGACTCCAACTGAGATGACAGAAAGCCGCCTGCAAATTTTACCACGGTACAGGTAGGGCTTCCATCGCTCAGTAACTGAAAGTCCACTGAAGTAAACGTCAAGAAGGGGATCTGAAATCAGGCAGCTGAAGAAACATGCCAAGGCAAAAGGGTTTGTGGGGATTTGCAATGATGGAAAAAAGAGTAGGGATGCAATGGCTCCAAAAATTGCCAAATTTGGAATTGCCAAAAAAGACTTCATACGTAAGTCAATAATCAACATGGCCAAAGCCAAGACCAACAGAATAATACTTACAGATTTTTCTACCAGCATAGTTGTGCTGGCAATTGCAAATCCAACTAGCTCCAAAAATTCAACTGTTGTCAGCAGAGTTGGTCGATGATGGACGCAACCGCAAATCCTCTCAACTAAAGCACATAATATCCTCAAAACAATGGCGGAGAGAAGCAAATATTTCGTAGCTTCTTCTTTCACATCTGTTTTGAAGGCAGAATTATTAAGAAAACAGAGAAGGCCAAGCAAAAAACCAAACCAAAGATTGGAGAGACTCAAACTTGCCGTTTCCATTGAAAAATAGTAGTACAGTATGCTGGCAATTCCAAGAACAAAGAGCCCCAGAATAAATATTACCAAAATCAGTGCATCCGCAGTTTTTTCCCATCTGACATAGAGGCCCATGCAAATGGCAACCAATAGGTTGATTCTGGCAAGATAGCCAAGGTATCTGACTGACGAGTGCATATTCACTTCTCTATTTGCTTCTTCTAGCCTTGTCATTGCTGCATAGAGACAATGACTAACACAGTAACGCAGTGACCTACACATGTAAACTGCAGTTAGGGGGTTTCACCCACGTGACCGACAGTAAATATCCGGGTTTCATCCAACGAACACAATGCAAATGCTGCCGTCTGTAATATCATTTCAGTAACACTGGTCCAGAATCCTCGAAGTCCTGGAAGAGAATTAAGAAAAGTTCTAGTGAAAAATAATTCCTTTTAATCATACAGAACAAACATGACACATCCTATCTCACAAAGGAGTTTAACATCTACATTAAAAAAACATACAAAAAAGACCAGTTAAGTCTGTTGTGAAAACCAATATAAAATGGGTTCTGCATAAATCTTATTTCATAACTTGAATGATAGGAAAACAATCCTGGCCTGGGCAATTTTCCACAAAACTCATTCATTAGGTATCTGTATTAGATACCTATGGATATCCAAAACCCTTCTATGATAGCCACTAGCTTCTAGAATAGTTTACAATTATTTTAAAACATTGTTTTACTGCACCATTACATTTGGTGAGTTCTCACATTATATTAAATCTTTTCAGCATGCTTTGCAAGACTTCTTTTCAGCAGTCAAATAAGTATACGACTTACAAAAAGAACTTCCCACTCAGTTAATGAGCTTAACCCACAGTGAAAAAGAGATTATCATTATCTCCATTTCACAAAAGTGGAGTGGACACAGATATGTATCAACTGATCTGGCAGGCTTGCTTGCTCCAAAAGCAAGCAAATGAACAAAATTATCAGGATAAATATCACAGTTAGAACACAGGCACCTCCTACTCAAATCCATTTAACTGACATGATTTTCTTTTTAATAGATTTAGGAACATACAGTATTTTTAAGGGGAATTCTGTAATGTTATGGGCAGAGTCTGCAACACATAAAAAGACTTATACATAGCCTCTATAATTTTTTAAGCAATTAACTAATTGCCCATCTTACAGGGACTTCTGCAGACTTACTGGTATGACATAAAAACCAATGTGCCAAGAACACTCAGTGCTAGTTTATAGTTTACTGCTTTTATTTGTAATGCTGGGGGAAGTATTAAAAGACACCTTGACTCAAACTCAAAACTTACTCTCTCTTGATTTTTAAAGTCTCATTTTTTAAACCAGTGAACAACAAATGATAAAGTGAATTGACTGATTTGCCCACAAGGTTTGGCAGATTTGAAGACTGACAACTAGTGTAAAACCAGCTTAAGTAATTGGTCTTAATAGGCCTAAGAAATCCTATTGTTTAAATTACTTATTTGGTAACATGTATTTTCAAATTATGTTAAACAGTTAGCAACCACACAGATACTACTTGGAAGAACTATGCATTAAAAATCTGTTTACTTGAAGCAGAATACATACCATATATTTAAAACAAATTGCTATTACAAGAAGCTGTAAGTTAAAAGTTCTTTGGATCTCAACTGTGCATGGTATTCATTATTATTAGTGTTTTATAGATATTAACTTAATTCTGAGTTCCCAGGATGCTTTGTATCTCACAAGATTTCTTCCCTCACTTAGGAAGATAATTTCTGTTCCCCTCACCTTTTCATTTGTTTCTACATGATACAGGTAACACAGACCCAAGTTAGCTACCATATCCCAGGTCACGATACTTTATGTTTCATAGCACCGACTGCAGTCTCACTGTTCCTTGTACTACAATCAACATTCACTTTATAGGCGACTTGAACCATTTATTTCAACTGCTACACATGCCCTCCCTCCCTGCCTCCAACTCTCTACCGTTCACACCATGAATACAAGAAACAATTTCCAGTCYCCTTCCAACCCACAGCATTTACATGTGATTACTGCTACTCTGAAGAACACCTGCCATGCCATCCTGTTTATCTTGAATCTTGAGCCTTTCTGGAACCCCKCCAAGTAAAGGGGCTAACACTATAAACGTTCATTTGGACAACAGCCCCAAGGAAGCCAGCAGGAATGAACCCTTTGCATATGAGCAAAGGGCAAAGCTCCCGCCTAACACCTGGCTTAAAATTTTGCTGCGATCACTGAACTGTTTTTTGGTGGGATTGTTAACAGTAACAAACTCCCCTGCAGGCAAGCAACGAGCCACTCTGACAGAAAACTACTCTCACTGGGTCAGCTGGTAACAAGTGGAGTTTTGCTGCCATCACACCATGAGAAACCTGAAAGAGAAGTTCCTCTGCTGCTGCCTCGTGAGCACTGTTGGATGCTGGAGCAGGGGAACAAATGGGGAACAGGTCTGTTCCTAATGCAAAGACACAAAGTCTGCTTGGGCACAAAGGATTTGCAAAATGACAGCTCGACTGTGAATGCAGTCTCTTCTTCCTGGCTCCACCTTCCAGCCAATTAGCAAAAATGTGTACTCCTAAACCACACTATTAAACATTAGCATTTTTCTAACCAAAATACATGGTTGACTTTTTGTGAAGAGGAAAAGGTGAATTTTCATGATTAATGTATCTCATCACACAGCTACTACCAAATAAAAMGACCACAGCAATTCAATTTTAAAAAGAAATTTCAATAACTGATTTGTTCTTTAAAACAAAGCTATATGTTAGTAATTTCTGTTAATACTTTGTTTATACAAAGACTGTTCAAAGTCTGGGGGAGGGAGGGTGGGTGGATGCTGCGGTTTTTTTGTTTAAACTAATGGCCTTAAAGTTTTGGGTTGAACATGAGTTATGAACCTCAGCAAATCACATTTAGATTCAAAACAGAACGTGGACATCCACTTTTAAGTATTGGTCAACTTTTGCAATATAATCTTACGAAAAATCTAGAATCTCAGTAAAAATTTAGACTATCTCACCGCTTTCCTATATGCAAAGGAACATTGCTCTCAAAGTAGTTTGTACTCTAACTCGTCTAAGAAAAAAAGAACCAAAACCCAACTGGTGCAGTAGTTTATCTACAGTTCACTTTAAATCCAGGTGAGGCCTATCTAAAGTACTGAACCCGCTTTCCTTCAGCTTTATTCTTCCACTTTAGCACTTTTTTTTTTAAAGCCACTCTGTAAGAGTATTTTTTAAAACAAAAAGTCGTATTTAGCTAACACATTAACACAGCAGACTTAACCCCCGGTGAACGACTCCCGTAGTTTCCAGATGTTAACACTGCGCCAACAGCGGAGATCGGCGGTTTGGGGCGAAGGTTCCCGGCTGGAGCCCCAGCTGCTGGCCCGGCTCGTTCACGGAAGGTCAGTGCCGGCATCTGGCTCCGCGGCGCAGGGTCCCCGAGCAGCCGCCCCGGCACGCCGATCTGTGCTGGCGGCCGCCCCATCCGTCGGGGCTGTCCGCCCGGCCGGGCCGCCCGGCCGCCCTCGGTGACGATCCCGCGGCGCCCCCGCCCCGGCCCGCTCTCACCTCAACAGGCGGCCCGGAACCTTCCCGCCCCCCGCGCCGGCCGCCGCCATGTCGATGCCGTACGCGGGCCTTCCCGCTACGGGCCGCGCTGAGGCTCAAACGCCGCCGCGCCACTTGGGCGCGGCCGGACTGAATTATGAAGAACAATCAATCAGCAAACCAACACCCTCAAGCAAACCGATCAATTAATTGATGCGTGGACATGGAAGCGGAAAAACTGTGTGTAAATCAGGACTGCAAGGCAGACTGAACCCACCCCATCGTCAGCCCCGGAGCGCGTTTCTCCACACTCGGTGTTGGAAATGCACGTTTTGAACTGGCCCTTGCAGGCAGGTGAGCAAATAGCGGGAAGGTTCTGGATCATGTAACTCCAAGGAATGGCTGAGAGAGGCAAAACAAGAGGAGTCTGAATGAAGCTCGAACAGCTGCTGCTCAGGGGCTCTTTGAACTGCAAGTGAGCTGGGCTGCTGCGGAGACACATCCTTTGTTCCTGTAATCCTTCATCACAACCAGCCCCGTCCGCCCCTGGTGAAGCACTAGGGCAGCCTGAACATCTTTCCTGACTCAATTATTCAGACAACTGATTCACAGGAACTTCAGTCATCCCCAAAATTATTAACCCTCTTTGAATTTTAGATAAAGCTGGCCAAAGGGCCTGAAAGTTACATGGGTTAAAAACAACAATAAACAAACCAATGAGCCCCCAAACAAACAGAAACAAACCAAAAAATCCACAAACTACGAGGTTTTCCTCTAACAAGCAGTACAGCAGAAATCTCAGCTGCATAATGAGCGTTACATGCTTCAGATGCTTTACTAGCATCGTGGACAACGCTTAAGTGGTACTRTATCTCTCCAACTGGGATCTAGGAATACTCTTCAAGCAACTGTTGAAAGTTCTTGCTGAGTATTTTACTTAAAAATAACCCAACTAAGTTTCTGTGCAAGTTTTTGAAATGAAACCTTTCTAAAATCCACCTTGCTATTCTACAGATCAAAAACAATTGAGGGGAACAAGAAATGAGAGAAAATAAGCAGAAAACCTGCTGCTGATTCATGGAGATAGGATTAAAAAGCCTTTGAATGATCACACTTTTAAAGCAAGTCAGCAAGTGTACCTGAAGCAGAAAGGGACAGCAAGGACTTGCAGGAAGCAATACTGAGCACAGCTATGAAGTGGTATTTACTAATCTTCACTGTCAAGTAAGAGACCAGAATATACGAGGTAGACTCTGCAATGCTAGGGACACATTTCAGTTCTGCTGAAATCCAGTCTTCCTAGGATCTGGATCTGAGTAGGAGTCTTGAATTTTCAGTTCTTTGGGTTTCTTTTCCCACTGCCATCCTTTCCCCAATACCTCCAGTATTCAGCATCACAATGCAGAAAAGTACAATAATGACCTCAAATGGGTAACATACAATGGGTGCTGCAAAAATAGTTCAGTGAGATAGAGAAGAGATTAAGAACATGTAGAGAGAGATGAGAGGAAGTGCATTAGGAAGTGGTCACATCCTAAGTGGGTAGGCAAAGAAACATGATACAGAATCAACTGGAGGAACTTCAAAAATCCTTCTGAAAAGCACAGACCACAACTGAGATGTAGAAGCTGAAATTGAAGTACCAAATTTAACATCTCTACAGGTTACAAAATAAACCCAAGACAACTGTTTTCTTCAAAAGAAAGAAAATAGCTCCGCATTGATTTAACTGGATTTCAGCACAGACAGATTGCACAGAAAGAGAAAAGAACAGCTCTACCCCAAAGAATGTTTAAAAATGTTTTCATTTTTTCATTTTTTTTAATAAATGTGCTTTGTTCACAAAAGTAGTGACATAAAAGACAACAGAAATGCCAATACACATTTTCTTCCTTTTCTTCTCCAGCACCTTAAGAATGAAAGATCTCTTGCACAGTCATAATTTTCAAATATTTCATAACCTAAAAATAATCTTCTTGCACCAAAGCCAAATATACAACAACTCCTGATATCACCAGTTTATTATACAGGGAGGTGCAGTATTTATGTAAATCCCACTTTCCTCCTCCACCACAGTCTACTGTCCCTTGTGAAAAAAACAATACAAACCAAACCAAATAAGAAAAAAACCCCCACAAAACCAATAACCAATAAACCCACTTCAGGTAGTTAGAATGATCAGCAAGAAAACCAAGTTGTTATGAATCTCAGGTCCCTAAACCACAATGTTGTCACCAACCTCCCAAAAAGGATTAAACTTTAAATCTTAATATTTAAGCTATTTTGGGGGATAACTCTTGATCTGAATTGCATTTTTTCTTGGTATGAATCACAAACCAATTTACATTAATCAATGCCAACATATATATTTGATGGTGTACTACTCGTTTTTAAATTGAGTATCAGTTAAAATATTAGGTGCACTTTGAAGAATGCGCATATTAACTTCCCATAAACAGCTGAACTTACAGCAGCAATATTTTAACATGAACACTGCTGGAATCAGTGGTTAATTGGGAAGAAAGGCTTTGAATGACAACCATTTTAGTGAAAATACTGACTTAAAGCCAATTTTGAAGCCATTGTGTATTTCATTAGAGAAGTATTCTCTGTAACAAAAATTAACAAGTGAACCATGACTCTTGTATATCTAACCTTAATTCTTTTTTTCTTTTTACATCAGAATATAATTGTTTGGTTTGTATAACTATAATTCAGATTGAACAACAAATTTGCATCAGGTATTTGGGAATGCTTTAAATTCAAGAAGAGACACAAAAAGCTTATGTTAAAGAATACAGCACCACAGATCACATCTGAGTGTAAGATGGACCAATGCGATTACTCTATGTAGGAAATACTAGAAAAGAAAAACAGGTAGGTCGAACTGTGACACATTCAGTGCAAAACTTCAATGGAAGGAGTAAGTTTCAATTTTGTAGCAACCACTGTAAAATCCACACTAGAACTTCCGTTTATCTGGCAACTTTCGTATTATAAATATAATGTGGCAGTTTAATATGGTGTAAGATATAGTTCATCACAACCACCTGTGAAACTGTATTAGTATGTTTTTACCAATTTGCGGAAGTCAGAAATAAATCATGATGTGGCACCTAGTTCAAATCCTTTACTACTAGGCACTTACTTACAGATTTAAAAGCCTAACATTCAAATCTGAACATTCTGGCCATTATTTTTAAATGGAGGGAAATCTAAACTAATAATGAATCCTCTTTTTTTTTAACCACTGAACAGAATTTGTTTTTCCTGCAAAAACTCACATATTCATTATATAAGTTAAGAACTTACTAGATGTTCCATCTTCTTATAGTGCAGACCAGTTTTCAGTCATCTATGGAGTTTTTATTTAACTAAACAGAAGACTTTTGGGTCCTAATAAGCAAACAAATAGCGTATGCTAACTTCACTTGCGTGGTCTGAATTACATGGCTTTATGCAAATATGTGTATCCTTGAAAAACTTGTGCAATTCTGTTCCTTTTTACAAAATCAGTTTGTAGTTACTGGCTAACTTAGGAGGTCTACAAGTAAGGACAATTCAAGAGAAAGTTGTTTCTTTTTAAAAAGCATAAATAATTTACTTTAAAACATGACAAAACCCACCCTGTCCCCCAAAAAACACAGTTGGCAGAGAATACAAAACACCATAGCTGGGGAAATACTGATGTATGTTAGGGCTTGTACACTCATAAAATTGCAACAACATATTCCAGCTTTGAAGTGAAACGTAATTGTCTAGACGTACCGTACTCCTCTGGGGGGAAAAGCCCCTTCAGAAATTGCTATTTATGCAATGAAATTACACAGTATGTATAACTATGGATTAATATATTCTGGTGTTTCAGTGTTATGTCAAGAGGGCTGCAATAAACATAAAATCAAACGTGCAAGCATTATAGTTTCTCCAGCCCAGGCTTAACCAGAGTGAAACAAATTTTGGAAGAAAAAGGTTTTGTTCCATAATTAAGAAGGGACATTTGTAACCAAGTGTCTTACCTATCTGCACATTTAATTAAAGTGCAAATTATTTCTTCCTACATATACTTCTCAGAAGCCCACCAACTCCAGTGCCTTAAGCTCAACCACAGTGAGTTAAAATACTGAAACAACATTTAACAAATTAAATAGAATTCACACTTCACAGCACTAAAGAAAAGAATGGTACCTTTCTGGAAAAAAAAATAGTGATACAAATCTAAAGAAAGTAACAGTAATTTATGCTATGACATGAGTCATTTGCATAAAACTTGTATTTTTTCACTTTCATACAAGAATAAATTTTAAAATTCAAAAGTAGAAAAAAATAGCAAACTCTGTAAACCTTTGCATTTTCTTTATGCAAACCATTTTTCTGTGTTGAGCCCATGTTAGTATAGCAAAATTAGTTAAGCAAGAGGTTTGACTGAAAGGGCCTTTCAATGACTACATTAACTTAGAAGCAATATAGGATCTTCTAGCTCATAGAAGGGAATAGAACTAGACTGGCTTTCTCCAGAGTCAGAGTCATAAGGAGCATCAGGTAGCTCCATAAAACCGTAAGCGAGCTGTTCATCTTCTGTGTCTGACCGAACAAAGCACGAAGTGTTGGAATACTCCTCATCCTCGATACTGTTGAAATCCTGTGGGATATACAACATTCCTGGGTAGTTCCTGCTAACTAAGTCACTTGTTGTTTGCAGGGAAGTTTTCCTAAATGCCATCAGGTGCATGTGAGAAAACTTGGAATATTTGAAGCGTTTAAAACCCAAGGACTCTATAGCAATTTTCCAGCTTTTCATCATCATAGCCCGGCGATTCTGATGAGATGAATCAGGAGTTATTACAAGCAATAAGCCATTTAATACGAGAAGTTCATGTGCCTTCTTGCAGCATATCCATCGTTGATAGGGTGATGGAAAGTAAGAAAGAAGGAGTGAGAAAACAACAACATGGAACAATTCTCCAGGTAGAGAATCAATGGGATTCTTCAGTTGCTTAAGAAAGGCATCTATAGCATCTTGTGCCAGTTGAAGAGGTTGCTGAATTTGAAGATTTAGGAAGTCACATTTGTATACGCTCTGGTGGAATAACAAAAACACAAAACTGAACATTAAGGTTAGTTTAAAGAGCAAACACAACCAAAATCAATGATCTCTCCATTCCCTTAAGGAAATGTCAAGCCTGCTGAACATTCCTCTTGCTATTAAATCAATCAATCTAAAGGAAAAATTTAACACACATGCAAAAGCTTAGATGTGCAGTATTTTACTGAGATCTGGTATCTGAGAACTGTTAATTTAAAAAAATATTTAGCCCCAAAAGAAAAAAGTATCGAATCGACTATCTCATAAATTATTTAAGAACTCAGATAAGCCTATATTGCTTCTGTTTTTACAGGTGCTGAAAGCCTTTCATAGGTTTTTATAAAAATGGAAATAAGTAATTAGAAACTAAATTTGATACCTTAGTATTTCTACCAGTTCTTTAAAAAGAATCCAAGAAACTCAGTAGTTTGGTCACTTGGAAAGAAGTGTCTTTCTTTACTAGTAAAGACACAAAGAATAACAAGGCAACATACATTCTGAAGTTACAGTACACTGACTGCTTTGCAGCAGTCATGTAGATCCATGTTTTAACTTTGATGTAAATGCAAAGTATAGTGGTACACATTTGGGCAGTTATCAAAGTAAGCTAAGGACTACAAATAATTTGTTGATCATTTGTGCACTCAAGCTGTCAAAGACAGGAAATGACAGCACAATACAACATACAGAAGAATAAATTCTTAATATTCTTAATCACAAAGCATTAAAAAAATAAATGCATGCTATTCAGTGAATTTAAGTTTTGACAATTCATATTTATCAAAACCTGGGACTGACTTTTCACAAAAAAAAGTATTAATATATTATGTTTTGATCTGATAGCAACAAAATTTGTTATTAATGCCTAGAGAACGTGCAGTGAATGACAGACACTAAACAAGTAAGCAAATATGAAAGCAGACACAACTGTGGAGCACATCTGAAAGGTGGAATGAGATCTGTTACATTTTAATACCATGAAAATATCTATAGTGTGTTTTATGAAGCAATATTCAAAAAAGATCACTAGAACACTATTGCAAGGGTATTCATAAAGGAACTGATATGCATAATTGTTTTCAAGTAGAAGAGAGTGTTGTTTCTGTTTATATAAAATCACATTCTCTTCCAAGTAAGCAGAAAATTACAAAAAGTAATAAACGTTCAAAAAAATCTGTGATTTATTTTTCGTTAGCTTTAATCTTGGCCTTCAGTATGCAAAAATCCAGAAAAAGACTTGCATTATGTGGCTATAAGCAAGAAATTTTAATTGCAACCATTGTACCTGTAGGCCTATACTCTGTTTCCCTGTAATACTGAGAACAGGAAATTAACAGCAGCAATTTCATTACATCCTCTAGTAATTTTTAAAAGAAAAAAGCATTCTGATAACTAATTATTCAGAGTGACATGCTAACTTTACTTAGAACTTCAACACTTAATGACTTAAAAAGTTATTGGTTAAACACATACAGTTGAAAAAACCAATTTAGACTGCAACTACTTCTGAGTAGTGGAGAAACACTGTCAAATTGATTACACAGAAATAATGTTAAAGACAATTTCAGGACTAAGGTATGTTTCAAATGGACTCTGTAAGCAGCTTTAGAACAAAAATGCAACTAAACTGGAGTTTGCTACTAAACTCTAGATATACAAGCCTTGAACTGATGTTTAAGTCCTCATAGACATTGAAACAGCAGGTCTATCTCTGTGCATCCACTGACATTTAAGAACACGATCCTACTTATGTGAGTAATTTTCACAGGTATTTCACAGAATATTCTGAGTTGCAAGGGACCCTCAAAGATCAAGATATATATTCTTAACTCCAGTACCCTTCCAGCCTCGGTTTYTTCTGGTCTCAGACTATATTTACTCCAATACAACATCTGCTGCATACCCAGCCTCAGTTTCCATCCTCCTAGTTTGTAATACTGCATGTTTCCCTCAGTGTACTTTACACTAAGGCACTGGAAAAGAGTGCATGCTGCCTAACTAAAGAAAATATTAATCTTTTCTTGGTGTGCAGTTTCCTTCTCTCTCAAAAACCAAAACCTTTCAATGGAAATATATTTCCATATTCATATATCTACAGTTTACATTCTCTGTGAAACAGAGATTCTAAAAATTCTGAAGACATTAATCCTTTTGTTACATAACTAACATTTGAGTTCCTCTCCTAGTATTTCCACAATTACATCCTTCTTACTCCTCCAAATTAATTGAAGTATTTTAGTCAACTACTTAGTCTATATCCACAGCATTTCTATATGAAAGTGGATTAATCTATTTTTATTAAAGAAGGAATTATTTAACCCTCTCATCAACATTATTCAAGAAACTGACTTTGTAAGAAGCCTCTGTACTTCAACTTATTTCAAAAGGCACTTCGGTATCTTACCTAAGAAACCTGCTAAATCAGAAAATTTTACCAGTTCTTTTATTTTCAGCTTCTACCACAAGTTATCAAGATCAATTTCTCTGGTCAGAAAACATTAACTACCATAATAAACCTCTGGCAGTTATTCCACAAATCTTACATCAGCCCAGACAACTGCTGGCCTAAAGATAAATGTTTTCAGGAYGTTATGGTGCTGATGCAGCTCAAAGTAGAGTCATTTTCAGTATATCAGGGCTCATTAATTCTGTTTCGGAGGTAGGACTAAGCTTATTCTAGCAGATGCCTTTGACTGCTCAAACTGTACTCCCTGTCACTCCAAGAATGCTTGTAGCCAGGCTTCAAGGTGCCCTGAACAAGCCAAAGTATCCAAGAGAATCAAAGATGTGGTGAGCCTGAGACAGGCCTCAGAGTAAACGTGTGTAACTACATGGACATCAGCACTCCGGGAAGCYCCTATCATGAAGCTTTGGGACTAACCATGTCAGGTGAGCAGAAGTCAATTATCTTATTGCTCCCTTGTACTGGGAGAAAATATGAAGAACTGGTTAGTAAATAGAAATTGCTTATGTTCCTCCATTAAATCCACAGAAGTTACTTTTTCAGGACTTTTCCCAATAATGGTTTTGGTCACTGTACATTTAAATTGCTTTTCACGGAACAGATGTAGCTTTCTTATGAAAACAGAATGACAGCCCAGAAGACAGAAAAATATTAACTAGGCATACTCAAAAATTATTGTTTATGTTCAACTCATGTAACTTTAGATAGCTAGGCTGCCATTATAGTCACTGGAGAATTAGTCAATACAGAACCCAATTCACCTCACCACCGAATAGCAGATGTTTAGGTTTCACTATTTTTAATAGATCTCCACTGACTGTAATTAGAACTTAGAACCTGAGATGTAGACACTGAGGATCTATATATCATAGCTGGAAATTCACTTGCCATGTATTACCATTTTAAATGCCACAGGCTGCCATTTCAGTGTCATGTGTCTTTTTTACCTCCTGTGTCATGCCCAACAGCTGTACACAGATGTCCTACAGCCTCCAAAGTGGTGGAAAGCAATCATGATGCCTGTGTTTCAAATTAAGCAAAATGGAGTCCACTCAAAGTTTGTGTTTTAGATGGAACTAACATTGAACTGCTTTTAAAAGCAATTTATCAGACTCAAATTTTTAAAGAATATCTTTCAGTATCTCTCAGCATACATAAATACAAACAAGGTGTTAGTGGACTAAACATGGCAACCACAACAAACTACCCTGCACTTAGCATGTAAACCATACTGTAGCAAATAAGAGAACATTACTTTCCAGTTAACTGTGTTATTTCACCTGTACACTTCTTTCCACCTCTCCACTTCTAAAGAGGGTTACGTTAGGCCACAGATTTTAATAGAGCCTGATTTTTAACTGTAAGTGGTCATGGTGTGTATAGTCAAAGGCTTTTCTGTTTTCTGTCAGAAATGTATTTCTGTGTCTTTTTTATTTTTATTCCACCTTATCATTTTGTGTGGTTGATAAATGCCATTAGCACTGACAGAGTTTGGGTCAAGAGCGAAATACAGAAAGAACATATGATTACAGCACAATTAAGGCGTTTGAGAACCCTACTACCTAGAGAAAATGAAGCAATTTACCCCAAATATGCTGATAAATTTGTCCTTTGTATTGTGGAAGCTCAGTAGGATTTCTAGCAGTAAATAGAAATGCTTCCTTATAGCGCACTTCTGATTACTAAATCTCCCCAGAAAAACTCTCCAAATACTGATCATTTCCTTCTGTCAGCGAATGCAACTTCTGAGAGGTTCTTGCCTAAGTATAAGCCTACTTAAAATTGTTATTTATACCTTTTAAGATGCAAGGACTCATCTGAGATACCATTAAAATATGGCTACTAACATTTTTCAATTTTTAGATTAATAGTGCCATTATAAAGGCATAGCTCTTGAAAAAAATCACATTTTTAAAAGACAACACAACTGGGACTTAGAGCCTTTTCACAGGAAAGGATGTAGTGTTTAGTTCACACTAAAGCACAGACATTTAGAAAACATGTAAGTATTACACGTACTTTTTTAACAGTCATTTTGAGGCATTCTACRATTCTGAGAATCAAATTTGTTTTAATTCAGCAAACATTACATACCTCAACAGCTGGAACAATGTCTATGCCAACTGTCAGGAATTCTTCAAACTTCAGAAATGGATTAAAGCAGCTACCAACATCAAGTAATCTGATCTTTCCCAGGGAGTGAAGGAACCTAAGAAGCAGCAAGAATTCAGCTTTATCAAATTTCTAAAGCTATATTCTGAGTTACAATTTCAGATAACTAATGTAAAACATTCTCACTGAACACCTCAGTAGTGACTAACAGAAGTGAATTCCTTACTTCAGTTGCTGAAATACGTAAAGAACCAAGCTCCATCAGTAAAAGCGGATGGTCCTCAAGCACAAGTCTTATTCAGAGCAGCTGTAATACTATTAACTTGTGCACTTGTAGCAAGTAAATAAAATGGCAAATTGTGTATCCACTACACAGGCTTTCTCATATTACTTTGTTTCTCACTTACCTTTTTTGTGGTATTTAACTGGTGTTGCAGTCACACTAGACACCAGAGTTAAAATTTCATGAGTTGAAAAGGAAACTGGCAACAACTACATAAATTGGATCATTTAAAGGGCTGCAATCTAAAAAACTTCCATGATGATTCGTAACATCTTAGAATATCCAAAATCCATTAACAGAGGCAAACAAAGTCACAGCTTTCACAGGGACTTCACAGAGAAGAGAATGATAATAACCTTCCAGTAAGCAAATGTTTTTTGCTGCAAGTTTCTGTAACCAAAACCAATTGGCATCTCCCAAATATTACTTGTCATGTTTCTGGGAAAGAATCTGTCCTAGAGAGACAGATAAGTGCAAAAACTTCCAGAAACAGATATGCAGGGTCAATGGAGTGCAACCAGGCCATGGCTGTACTCATAGCAACAACAAAGCAATAAGGAATACTGCAGGGAAAAAAAGCCTCTAAAGCAGCAATAAAGATTTCTGGGCTCCTTCTAGACTCCCAGTCACCTACCAGAAAGAGGATGTTGGAAAACCAAGAGAAAATGTCTTGTTGCATTCGGCAGAATAATAAAGCCAAGTTTAAGTATTTTGCTTCTACATGGAATAGAAGATACCCAGGGCATGCTTCTCTCAAAATACTACCACGGCAAACAGTGCAACAATTACTTTTAAGTTAAAACTGCAAATGTTACCAAGCTACCCTGTAAATCAATCAGTACTGAGTAAGATTTCAGAAAGAAGATGAAAGCAACGATTCTTCCAGACTTGGATAACAATGATAATATAATCTTCTGCAACAGAAAGTTGGATACTGTGGAGGCAGATCCTAGTGGGCATAAATCACAAACAGGGACTCAAGTGAAGTACTGTCTTTTCCCATGTAAGGGTAGTATGAGGCTTCTCAGACCAGCATCTCTCCTTGTCTAGCAAATGGAGACACTAATGGCAGATTCTTCCTCATTCAAACACAAAAATGTATGCCTGTATGTATGCTCGCATTCTATATGAGAGTTCAATATGGTAACAACAAATCAGTGGACACATGGGACCACAGGAAACATAACAAGAGGAAACAGGACTCTTGTCCTGTGCAGAGAAGCAGAGAAAACTTCCCATGAAAAAGAGAGAGAGCCTCTAGAGATTTAAACATTTTCCATTTAAAGTGTTCAATGAAATACTTTTACAGATTAAAATTAAGTAGCAAAACCCAGAAGCCTCTAATTTCCAGCAGAGTCCACTTCATCTATGGTACAGTGAAAAAAATCACTGTGATGAATTCTGTCTTCCTATTTACAATACCTGTATTCTTCGCTGCTGCATTATTTTTGACTGCTTAAAGGGGGACACTACTTCACACTACTACAACATTGGAGCACACTTCTGGAAAGCTACAGCTCTGTATTCTGAACTAATTAGAACCCRGAAACTCTCATCTACACTAATGAACAACAGAACTAAGACATTCGATCCAGGGCAAATTCCCTCTGACAAGTGTGTCATATGCAAGGAGTCTCGTAGTCTATGTTCAATGCAAATATACTTTGAAACCATGAAAGTAGCAGATTCAGATGCTCACTTGTGTCTTGACTTCCTCTTGCTTGTCAGGTTGTGCTGCCTCTTGGAATACAGATGCAATGAATCAGTAGCAATTCTCAGGCTGTCAGTTAGCAGCAGGAACAGGATACTAGTTAGTTGCTTGAAATAATTTTGAAGCTCTTCAGGAGCACTTGGATTCTGTTATCAAACGTACACAAGACAGCAAGGACCACAGATTCAGGTGCTCTGAAGATCACTAGTTCAGATACCTACTTTTCAGCACTGTAACTCTTAGGTCATATTCCTCAGTGAGACTATAACTGTAATCTACTTGGCAATCACTGAGTCAGTGACTGTTAGAAATGTACTCCTGCTGAATTCATTGTTAATCACCCTTCAACTCCATGTTTCCTAATGATTTTCAGTCAAGGCAACATTAAAAGCATGGGAACTACTCTGCCACTGTAAGCAATCTCAAAGCACATCTTGAATACACAGTTCTTTAAAGCCTTCGTGTGCAGGTAGAAAAACAAAATGTGAGTAGTTAAATATAAGAAACTCTTAAAGAAGTGGACCTAACCTGCAAAATGAGTGCATTTTAAATACATCCCACACTTCTTTAATTTAAGAACTTGTCMCTGCCTATGGCAAGGTGGTTGGAACTACGTGATCCTTAAGGTCCCATCCAATCCAAACAGTTCTATGACTCTAACCTGATTAAATGGACTCAGTTTCTTGACTATTAGCCCCCTTAAAAATGCATCTATTATTCAATGAGGTGCCGTACAGGTAAGTGACATTTTCTCTTGGAAGTAGATAAAAATAAAACCATTGCATGACCATAACAAAAGTCACTTGATTTCTGAAATGAATCACTTCAAGTGCTGATTGCCTATTTTACAGTTACTCTACTGCTTATCAAGGATGGGAGGGGGAATAATTCAGAAGCCTCCTGCTACTGCCAGAAGAGAAGAACAAATATATACATCTGGTTCTGAGTGGTAACACTTCTAGGCCTCAAACCTTTCATAACATCCATGCATAAATACACAATGGGAAGATCTAGCTGTCTGAGATACGTATGAAAGAAGGAATGATAGGTTGTACCTTCAGAGGTCAAATCAGCATCTGAGAAGAATCCATACCAAAAAGGTTGTGATTTTTACTACTAAAGATCAAAAGCAAGATTGCTTAGTTTGACAGAAAAAGAAGATAAACAATACTCAAACAAAAAGCAAAGGGGGGACTGATTTATTGAAGTGAGGAGCTGTTAAACAGCATGTAACAGCCACTTTTATCTTGCAAAATTGAGTCACTTTGATGCCCAGCTTCACAACATGTGCAGTTGTAATGTCTCTAATTACATGCAGAGAACTCATTCTGGGATGGAAGGAAGTACTGTGGACAAGTAGAAAGGCTTATTTTTAATACAGATGAAAGTGGAAAAAAAAGGACTGCTCACATTATTTATTTCTGAAAGACTCATCAACTTTATTCTGGCAAAGAGGTGAGCAACATRAGCAACTGGAACTGGGTTCATCAAAGTAGCTGACTGACTTTCCGATCTGCAGTAAACTTCTCACCATCACCTTTAAGAGCTGACTGCCTACTTCTCTCCACATCTCCCAGCATCTTTTTTACTACCAGTTTAACTTTTTATTACCAAGCTAGCTTTGCTCCTTACCAAGCAAAGTACAGTCTCTCTACAATAGCTTGTAAGGTAAATTCAGAAAGAGCTCCTATATGTTTTTAGTACTACTTGAGAGAGGATTATATAYGGGATGAACGAAATTATTGTCTTTACACTTGCCAGAGTAAAACAAAGAGTCACAGGCTTAGCCATACCAATAGACAAACTCACAACTTCTATTTGTAGTGTTACATGACCAGAATGGAGTGAACCAGTCTTTGAACAGTGTGTGTAGGTTCCCTCATAACCCTCGTACCAAGTTTGAGACTTCACTACTAGATCAGTATAGACATGTTAAAAAAGCATTTCAGGAGATGTCTGCTTAGTGTAATACACAATCCATTTTCTTCCTGATAAACTCTGTAATTTCTTACATAAACCATCAAGAAAGAAACTGAATTTTGATTTCTCTGGACAGTAACTTAGACCAGTTATGTCTTGTTGCTTAAGGTCTGTACAGCTACTAAAAACCTTATTATCATTTGTTTCTTACTCAGGTAAATATTATAAAACTTGCCTTTGCCAGGTATGTCTTTAGGGGTGTGTATATTTTTAATGTTTAGAGAACAAAAATAAAAATCATCAGCACTCATTATATTAAGAAATACTTAAAAAATAATTTATAAAAATTGTGTATTAACTACTTTCTGTATACACTAGTCAGAACAAAAGGGAAAACTACAGACAACTGGTAGCAAGAAGGCATGTGAAGTTAGCTCTGCAAGAGCCACTATTAACTGTAGAAAGTATGGAGACATAGTACATGGAAAGAGCAAGGTAATGCTTTATCCTGACAATGCCTCCCACTGGAAGACAAGTCAGCTTTAAGGAGTGTATGATCATCAAACCTATTGATTTAAACAAACATGAGAGACACAAAGGATACCAGCTCCTAAGGACAGACACATCTAATAACGTTAGTAACATGTCTTTCTTTCCCTAACTGATACTACATCTAACTTCAAGTAAGTGCTGATCACAGCAGATATGCCACAATAAAGAGGAAAAGAAATCTCTTTACACAGCAGAAAAAACACTATTGCAGGAAGTTCTAAGAACTGATCTATAAAGAATACGAAACAAATCATAAGGGTAACTTTTATAGATTCTCTGCTTATGCATTCATTATTTCATTGTACTTTTTTCCATCACACATGTAATAGCCACAAGCATGACCCATGTTATTTAGGAAAAAAAAATGGAGGGTGGGACTTCACTGAAATAACAGAGTTAGTCTTGAATGCCAAAAATAAAATTCTTACTTTAGTGAAGGTCACAAACAAAATTAAAACTGTTGTTAGGAAAATACCTCAAGGATACTACAACTTCTGCAGAGCCAGTCATCAGAAAGCTAGCACATTAAAAGTTAAGGGTTGTTGTAATTCAAAATTGCTTTTGAAGTGTGTAATTGGAATCAAGAGTTTCTCTGCAATTATTTATGAAGAGAAAGTTTTAAGTACTCTGATATTTACATTTGGCACTTAGTACTTACATAAGCAATTGACTTTTCAACAGTGCTGAACAGCCATTAGATTCTAACTTAATTAACATCTCCCTTATTTCACCTCAAGGTTTAATATAAATTGCATTGCATACCAATGACATACTAAAGTGAAATTGTTCTAGCACTTAAATGAAGATGACTAAGTTGTCATTCTCAAGCAATTTTTTTATGGCATTCACCAAAATATACTACAACATAAACAGCTCTTAATCTGTATATATTCACACGAAAATGCCCTTTCTTAACTATTAGAAATACATCAGATTGATCTAACGTGTTATGGGGGAAAAAATGTCAGGGTAAGTTTTAACACTCTAAAAAGCAGAAAAAGGTCTGAAAAACAAGTAAAACTTACTCTTCTGTCATAGCTTCATGATTTGTCAAGCCAAAGTTTGGCAAAGGATCTTCAATCTTGGGAGTCTGAGGAACATTTAAAGCTGGAGTGGTCTTAGAAGCAAGAAGTGCTCTTTTTTCATCTTTCTCAAGTGCTTTTCTTTTTCCACCATTCTGAAAATATTCTCTGCATACACTGAAAAGACAAAAAGAAAAATTCCCCAGGAAAACTGAGTGCTCTTGTTGGTCATTACTATAGCTAAGACACTTACCAGAGGTTTAAGAGATATAAGTGCTGTCAGCTTTAAACAAATCTGGGTTTTATTTCAACTTTGGTAAAGCAGCTTTAAAAGAGACACTCAGAGACACACCTGAAGTCGAGTGGTGGGTTGTTGGGGGTTTTTTCCCCCAAATTATGCCATAAGTCACAGCTGAGTAAACAGATTAAAATTTTTTTAACGTGGATAGACTTTTAAAGTAAAACAGGAGAAGTCTTGTCAGAACATCACCAGAAGGTAAACTTCAGCTCACGTCTCCACAATAGTGCAAAGAGTTACCAACCAGCTCCCTGTAAATACAGAGGGTTTTGAAATGTGTGTCTTGCTGACACATAAGATGGGGGAAAAGAAACATAATCTCGATTTATGCGTGAACTTACATCCACCAGTTTTTAATTTGACTTGAGTTTGCCTGGGCATTTTTTAAGTAACAGCTGTATTACTGTGGAAGACTTACTTTAGCTTTCAGGTTTTCCACATATTTAATTATTTTTCTTATAGGAACCAGAACAAAATAATCTAGTCATACTTGAACAGAAATATTAGCCAGTTTAAAGAAATTAATCTTATCAAAAAAGTTAAATTACATTTGCGCACTTCATAGCAACTGAGGGTTATCTCCCCTTTAAACTTTTCTGAAGTCATAGTCATTCTGGCATGATTACTACATGTGCCCTTTTGGCTCCTGAGCCCTCAGAGCAGCTGTCCATGTAGTCTCCTTGTGGAAGTGACCCTCAAATCTCCTGTGGGGTAACAGAGAGCACGTGGGCACTCACTGCACTGGTAACTACTGCACTCTGCAGTTTACCCAATGGTAACTTGTTGATGTAGCCACATGTTTAACTTCACAGCCATTAAAAGCTGTCATTGATCACACTGGTTTTGAGTATGCAGTTATATAAGACTCTTCATTTAACAATTGTCTCAAGTAAGGAACAGAGCATCTCTTATCTACAAAGCAAAAATTAAGGAATCTATTTTATAATTCTGAGAACTGACATGGCTCCATTTTTAACTGACATTTAAACATTCGGTCTTTGATGGCACAATATTAGCTCTACAATTAACATACTTGCCTGTGAAGAATTGTGCAATGTAAATGCTACCTGAGCTGACACTTGCCAGAGTTCACACAAACTGTGAAATAAACATTTCAGGTCTAAACTGTTTCAGTTTCCTAGAAGAGAGACAGGTTAGGTTTCTAGGTGAAGTGTGCAGTTCATGTCTTTGCTTTGAAAAAGAAATAAAAAAATCAAATCTTTGTATTTCCTCAGTGAAACTTATTTTACATACTTCAAATCTCAAATGGTAAATAACCTGTTCAAGTTGACCCCCCTGCTCTGTCATTTGGGTTGGACATGTAAAGGAAATCTCACTAAAAGCCAATACGAATACATATTATTTTATCAATACCCTTCAGCAAGAAAAGAGCAGCTTTGTTGTCAAAAAGAGTGACCAAACCCAAGGGTTTCAATGAACATAAAATGAAAAAGAACGAGTGGGACATTGCCAAGAAACACTACATGAAATTTAAGAGCCGTAACAGAATCGTTAATTAGTTCTTCTCATCAAGTAATAATGAACAACTAAATTAAAGCTGTTGTGGTCAACTTTTATCACGGCAAAAAGCAGTTTCTGATAGTTGTAATCAAGGCTTGAGGATTTCAAGCACCCAGTTTTATTGGCTGACACAGTCCATCTCTTTCCTTCTTCTTTATAATGAGGAAAAGGTGAGCTTGACTCATGTTCCTTAGAATATTTACTAACCAAAACCTAATTTGAAGATGACTTTCAGTGAGGGTACAGAGAAATAGCAAACTTCCCATCAGAGCTGAAGGAACATCCGGACTTCTCATCATGGTTTCTGTCTGCATAATATTTCTCCCCTGCTTCCACACACTGAGGAACAAGTTTATAAATGTCAACTGTCAGAGCTGCTAGCCTGAAAAAAAAAAAAAATTGCAAATGCTTCTACAGCTGTAACCCATGCACCTCCCAACCTCCAAAGAGAAGGGAGGGAGAAGTCTCAATTGTCCTTGTACACATTAATCTTACCTAGAAGAGCAGTCAAGTTTCCTTTGGACTAAAAATATTTCTTGATTGTCATGTGCACCCAGCTTCAGGTTAAGGAAATAGTGTTCAGCATAGGTAAGAGCACTAGGTTTCTCAATGTAAAGTACTGTATTATTATTAATTATATTTTTTTAAACTTCAAGCTGAGAAACTTGTATAAAATACATTTTTCCACTTTGTTTTTAATATTTGGTCTCAGTTCTAGGGTTTTGAGACATTTTCCTTTTGAGAATTGCAAGTAGATCTGTAATCAGATGTTTCTCTGATGTTGTGTCCACCCCAAGTCAGTTTCTGAAGGCAATATCTTTTATTGCCAGAGGATACTTGAAAATCTTCAGCAGTTATCACATGATCATTGCTCTAATTAGCTCTAGTGTTCAAYAAACAAATGGTCTTATCAGAACAAAGCAGTCATAGAATCATAGAATATCTTGAGTTGGAAGAGATCCATCAGGACCACTGAAGTCCAACTCCTGGCCCTGCACAGAACAGCCCCCAGCATCATACCATGTGCACGAGAGTATTGTCCAAACACTTCTTGAACTCTTGTCAGGCTTGGTGCTGTGACCACTTCCCTGGGGAGCCTGTTCCAGTGCCCAACCACCCTCTGGGTGAAAAACCTTTTTCTAATATCCAACCTAAACCTCCTCCCTGACACAACTTCAGGCCATTCCCTCTAGTCCTGTCACTGGTCACCACAGAGAAGAGATCAGTGTCTGCYCCTCCTCTTCCCCTCACAAGGAAGTTGTAGAATGCAATGAGGTCTCCCCTCAGTCTCCCCTTCTCCAGGCTGAACAGACCAAGTGACCTCAGCCGCTCCTCATATGGCTTCCCCTCAAGGCCCTTCACCATCTTAATTGCCCTCCTTTGAATGCTCTCTAATATCGTTATATCTTTCTTATACTGAGGTGTCCAAAATTGCAACACAGGATTCGAGGTGAGGCTACTCCAGAGCAAAGCAGAGCGGGACAATGCCCTCCCTTCCCCAGCTGGTGATGCTGTGCCTGCTGCACCCCAGGACGCGCTTGGCCCTCCTGGCGTCCAGGGCACTGCTGACTCAAATTCAACTTGCCATCGACCAGGATCCCCAGGTCCCTTTCTGCCTCACTGCTTTCCAGCATCGCATTCCCACTGTCTGTACATCCAGGGTTGCCTCACCCCAGGTGAAGAATCTGGCACTTGTCTTTATTAAAATTCATACAGTTGGCGATTGCCCAGCCCTCTGATTTATTGAGGTCTCTCTGGAGAGCCTCTCTGCCTTCAAGAGAGTTAACAGCTCCTCACAATTTAGTATCATCAGCAAACAGTGTGTTTAACAGCAAAAATTAAGACTGTCATACAAACGTGAACACTGAACATTGTCTTTTCCTATTTTAAACGGTTTCCCTCCTGCTGTTTATGCCACCTCCCTCTTAATTCCATTCTCCTTAAAGTGAATTGCTTGACTAATCACATTCATCAAACTGCAAAATGGTGTTGAAGGGACTTGCAAATATTCATTCATGCAATCTTCAAACTAAACAGGATCAGCTTTCCAGTTCTAGCAGAGACCTGTTATTCTCAAAGATCCTCTAACAGATTACTTAGCCTTCTCTTCTTTTGACTAGACAGCTCCAGTTTCTAGAAAGGAACACCAAGGCTTTTGTGGAAAAAACCAGAAGATTTTTGATAATTTCTTTATCTTTCTTGGAGTTGAGCTGCTGTTTGTTATTTTTTAAATGCAGTGGCCAAGGGGATATTTTGGCTAAGAGCAATGCTAAATGAAGTCAGAGGAGTACTTTACATGTCCTGTGGACAATCTCATTAACACACTCAAGTATGATATTTGCCTTTAATGCAGAAGCATCCCACGACTGCTTCATATTCAGTTAGTGGCCTGCTACAGAATCCAAATGGTTTTTTGAAAGACTGACACAATCAATTATTCCCTGGCCTTTATTTGTACAGCTGATATCTAATATAGTTGATAATGTTGGTATAGTTAACAACTGTATTAATTTTAATTCTGCTCYCAGGTGGCAATTACTTTCTCTTTGGTCTCATTTGCAAATTTAATAAATATACTTTATTCTAGCAGACTGCTAATAAAAGTATTGATTAGTTATGGATACAGGGGCAGACTTTGACAGAATCCTTCTCAGTAAATCACATTTTTAAGATAAGCTTCTCACATCTATTCTCTGGAAATTTTTCCAAACAGTTCTGTACTCACCTGTCATTAATTTCATCAGAACCATATTTCTTTGCTCATTAAACAGTCAAAAGACTTTTTGACACAAATGCAGGTCTAGACAGTGTTTTGTCGTGATAGTTAGAAGTGCACATTTTACTTTTTGCTGTTTAAAAAAAACAGTCAAGTCAACACAAGTCTTAACATTGAGGCAAAAGCAACAGAAAGAAGCAAACCTGCTGGCCTAGCTTATTTTGTTCTAACTAGAACTAGAACAGGCTGGCATTCATTGTCCATACAAAGGTTCACCAGCCTACGTCTGCCAACAAAAATTAAGAGTTACGACAACTATTCAGGGTAAACACCATCTTACCCTATTTTGGGTTTTTTTAAGTTTTGTGTTGTAATATAAATGAAAGAGAAAGAGAAGTGTTAATTTACAAATACCACTTGCTATTTGCACTCAGTTTTCTAAATATATACAAAGGAATGAAGGAAAGAAGAGTTGAGTGTTGCCCAGGCTTTTTACACTCAGGGGATCATTAACCTGGGTCTGAAAGCAGATAAAGTTTTAATCCCTCTTCCCCCATCCCTCTCCCCAGTTAACATTCTATAATGTTACCCTGAAACAATAAATAAAATTGGTCCTATACAACTCAGCATATGGCCATCAGCACAGTCTATCATGTACTGCTTTCCATCTTTTACAGTTTCTAGAGTCTGGATACATGCTTCTTTATATCAACACTAATGAAGAAGTAAAATAATCAGTTTTGTCATCTAGTTTAAGAATTAATGTTAGGATTTTTCCAGTGTCTTCATCTACATAGCTAGAAAGACTTTTGAAAGAAAGACAAAACTGCTATTCTTGATCCTGAGAAGTACACATAACTTCTCTAGTGGTTATTCTACACCATCTGATTTATTTTATCACATGCTAAGAGAATACAAAGAAAATGAAGGAAAGAACACAAAACCACAAAATCTTTTGTACTTTTTTTTTTCTTTTAACTAATGGAAAAAACATTTCTCAATTTCAGATTTCTGAAAAGATCTTCCTTCAAATTAAAACAAAACKCAGTTTTGCCTTTCTAGGAGGGATACACCAGTGATTCCAAACTATTTTCAGCATTCCACTCAAAATTAAAATTCATCTAATATGAAACAGCTACCTTCCTGGTCATGGTGACACAGTAATAAGCATTGAGCAAAAGCTTTCACTGAAGTCTCATGCAAGTTCTCTAGCATGCAGTTATGCACCCAGGCACAAGGAGGAGTAACAACAATGGGACCTGCCACCTGCCTGGCACACCTCTTGGCCCTGTGAGAAGGAACAAAAAATTGCAGAGCACAAAGTCAATCTGATACATTCTGGTATTTAGCAATCCAGGCCTTGGTGTAATCTGAGAGACACAGAAGTGAAAAGCAGCCCTCTCTTTCTACTAATGTAAAAACTCCTGACCCCTTGACTTTGCAAACKAAAAAGCTGTGTGCTTTATCTGAAGCTTTATATCAAGACAGAGCATTTTAGTGTCTCTTAATGGGTGGATTCTCCTCCTAATATGAGCTCAGTCTGCAAAGCCCAAATTGGACACTTACTTCAATGTTTATGTTGCAAATGATTATAACAGAAGCCAAGTGGGAGCCCAAAACCTTCAATACACAAGTCATCAATTGTTCTGCCCTGTTCACAAGAAACATTATCCTGTCTGTTCTAATAGACAGGACAAACTTGCCACAAGCTAAGGGAACACTGCTTAGCTGAAATTAAAGTAAGCACACACAGCTCTATCAAAAATGTTTCACATTTTAGTTGACAATCAAATTGTAAGAAAATATCAAGCAATGTTCCATGGAATCTGCTCTGGGTCCAGTACAACTATTTTCTTCCACAGACAACCTAAACTGTGGAACAGTCAGTTTCAGTTCCTTTTAAGTGATCTGAGAGTGATGCCAAAACAAGGCATGGTGGGGGGAAGATGCTGCAAAAAGTCACACTATCAGAATTCAATATGATTCAAGGGACTGTAATGTAGTAAAGAGAAATACAAATATCAGAAGTAATGAATAGCATAAATACAAGTAAACAACTAGCAACTCAGGAAGCCTGTAACACAGAAAAAGGCAGCTGGGGATCGCAAATGAGCATAAATCAGTGCCACACCAACTACAAAAACCCAAAAGTAGCAAACAAACAAAACCATCAAAACCCCCCAAACAACAAAATACCAAACTCCCACCAAACAAGGTCAACAGCATAAACAAGAGTGTACTACAACCTCAATAAAGTATCTTTATTTGCCTTATCTCTGACAAAGCCATTGAAATGCTCTGTCCATTTTTGGGCTTAGTTCTTTATAAGTGAGTCACCTCTCATGTAATTGGGATAAAGATACACAAAGCATGTCCAGAAAGGGGTCTATAAAGAAACACTAAACTATGATGGATTTTTTCTAAGCTAAAGGATAAAAGACTGGTAAGTAAAGGGAAGGTTTTCAAATATTTAAGAGTTTATGCTAGGGAAAAAAACCCAGCTTGTTACTACCTGCTCCATTTCCAGAAGCCACAGAACAGCTCAAGCTGCCACCAAGATCAACTGTTTCACAGTCAATCCCCTCTCCTCTTTTTTGTTTTATGGGCTCAAGAGCATTTAAATTTAACAATACCACATCTACTGTTTTTTGCTGCCTTTTGCTCAGCACTTTGCAACACTCACCTGCAGGACCTACAAACTGGCACACAAGATTCCTTTTTGGTTTTCTGAAGTCATTCCCAATGGCAGGACCACTGATACACTCTCTTGCCATTTAAATCTCAACAGCATTTTGTTTTATTCTGTTGTACAGATTCCATAGTACGTCTTGGATGCCAATTGTATGCAGGAATTCTGAATGACCAATATTTCTCCTCTTTTAAGTATTTATTTTCCTCAAGGATTGAAATAGTTTAGCTCCTCATTTCATGACTTTACAATTCAGAGAGCCCAACAAAAACTAGATGTTTATGACTAGTAGGAATTTTAGAGTTTTAAATACATTTAAAAGAAGTTTCACAGTGGTTAAAGTCTGTCACAGGAGATTAAGAATTGAAAATTAAGTACCAGAGATTTGCATTTAGAGATCAAACACTATTACATGCACAAATCAAACCAAACCCCTGAAAATTAAACTTGAGCTACACTCACTGCATTTACTCAGCTTAGGTTCAAAAGCATGGAAAATTACTTCATAGGTTTATTTGCAAACAGCTTCAGTATTTGAGAAAAAAAATTGTTGAAAATACTTCAAAAAAGGCTCCCCTAATAACAAAACACTTCATCAGCTATTTCCTTAGTAAGCTGGAACTTTAAGAAGGTATTTGTTTAAGGAAGCAATAAATTATTAACATGCCATAGGACAAATGTTAAATATTGGCAAAAAGTAAAAAATACTTCAGCTTTGTATTACAAATAATTGCGAGTACAAGCGTGCAATTGTATGTTTCAAATACATTATTTACCTGCAACACCATTCAATTCGGCCTTCCCCTTCACAAGTTTTTGCCCAGTGATTATCTGCAAGGTTTTTCATTGCCACAGCATATTCACACAGAGTTTCCTCATCCTCACAGTGCTCGCGCCAGATCTTATCAAAGTCTCCCACTAAACAAAACAAAAAAAATTGCATATCAGATACAAAGTCTCTCATCTCCATGGCAAAATCCCCATCTTCCAGTTAAAAAGTTACATAATGCACCAAGAGATTACTTTACCTGCACATAACAAAAACAAGTTCCCCTTTCTCTAGTCATAAACACAAAATTCCAAGTTTTGGAGCAGGAAGGGGCTATCGAGTATTTGAGAAACTAGAAGTATCAGTACACAGATTTTGTTCTGTTTGTTCTGTGAAATTGAAGTCCCCGGGAAGTTTTGCTTTCAGGTTTCTGTGCAYGAGCATTAACATGTCAAACTTTTTAGAAATAAAAGATTTAAAGATTTCTACTAGTATTCACATCCACGGCAAATACTGTGGATAATATTACAAGAAAAAGTCACGACAGTTTAATCCAGAATACAGATTTCTTTGGGTACATTGGAAAAGAAAAAGGAATTCAAACCCTCATTGATTTCTGTCTAATCTAGCCAGTCTCACTAAATCAGCTTCTAGGGGGTAGTATTGAAGAATCAAACCAACTATGGTCAGGAAATCTCAGACAAACTTGTCTGCTGATGCCTAGGGACAGATTTATTTCCATGCTCCTCACCCTGCTGAAAAGAAGTCTTGCTGGTTAAGTTCTGGCACTTCAAAGTAATTAAACATGATGATTTTCCTTCTTTTGCTGCTAAGTATCCACTTCTCCTAGCCTGCTTTACATAATGTACTGCTAAACAAAACCAAGA
Organism: Amblyornis subalaris; assembly: GCA_018881555.1. Lineage (NCBI taxonomy): Eukaryota > Metazoa > Chordata > Aves > Passeriformes > Ptilonorhynchidae > Amblyornis > Amblyornis subalaris. The sequence goes on along the minus strand of JACAXG010000062.1, from coordinate 1,343,858 downwards.
TAAATGCTAGTCATGGCTAGCCACAATTCCTATACAGCATGCAAACCCTTGGAGTACCTTACTGAAAAGATATTTCTGCCCTAAGAAAGATGCTTACTGGTATGATGTTCAYTAATATCTTTTGTTTCTTAATCACAAATGTGTGCACATATCTAGAATATAAGTCAATCTGTAGAATAAAAAATATGTATCAATTTGGAACTTACAAGCTAATACAGCTAAAAATAAATTTTCAAGAGCACAGCTGTGTTTTAAGCTTTAACTCAGACAATCAAAACACTTTTCACAAGGTGGTTCCATCTTGTAGCATCTTTATATTAGAAAGAACTACTTTGAAAGTGTATCAGCCATAAGCTAACAATGTCTGTTAAAGCTTGAAAGTAACTTACAGTACGACCTGTCCTCACATCAGTAAGAGATTTCTGTTTCTAACCCACTTACGGCAATTTCTTTGTGTACTTTAATTAGCAGTAAATAAAGGATTTCTTCCAGTGACAACCTCTTTATTTCTTCCCTYCTGTGCAAAGCAGCAACAATCCTCACCTCATCTGTCCTCCACTTACAGAAAAACTGGCTATGTTGGACAAGTATAGATGTATACTTAAAAGATTTATATCAACCATCCAGGTTACTCCCTACTTAGGTTTGGTTTAGAGATGCCATAGCAATTTTCTCTTCAGAAATAAGCATCTAACATACTTGTACAATCATCAAAATGAGTCATGTTTAAAATTAGGTGTTTGTACTCCCTTGTGTGAGACAGCAGTTGAGATGGAAGGGAGTGGCCACAATTTAATTTTATCAAAATGGGGAAGCTATGCAAGAAATCATGTATTCTGCCTGCTGTTCAACAGGCATATATGAGAAAGTTATTGCACTGGACAGGAAAAAAAAGCGTATAATACTGAATGGCATCTCTCATTATTTCTCAAATGATCCGAGTCCAGAGAGACACTTCATAAGAAAAGGTACCAGCAACGTCACCACCTGACGACCAGAGCAGAGAAAATATCCAAGTCGCAGGCAGGTCCCCASAGGGGTTTCTGCTAAAACTTGTGGGGCATTTTTCCAGAGCTTCAGGAGAGTCTTATGTAGAAACAAACATGCAAGAACAGAACATACCCTACTGACAAAAGACAGCAGAAAATGGCATCAAAAGTGGCCTATCAGCACAGGGGACAAAACAAACACAACTCCTAGGAATCTGTATTTCTCTTGTCATCAAATTGCAGAATCTACACAGCACCAAACCAGAAAGCACTAACAAAGTTCAAACTGATTCTCAATACCAAATTAATTCTGGTGCAACCTAGATAAAGTGTCATAATTTCTCTGACACAATACTCTGAATCTTATTACATGCTCCAGACAACTGTGAAATGCTTCAATGACTTGCAGTTGCTAAAAATTTGTTTGAATACGTGGCCAATTAGAAAGGTAAAAAGTAAATGAATGAACACTTACTGAAGGAAAATATTACAAATACAAAATCCAAAGTTTATTATTGTTCTTTTATTTCACTGTTTCATCTCATCTATTCTGAAGCAAATATTCTATTTCCAAATACCACTTTTCTTTAAAACTTCAGAAATAAGACTGATGGGAAAGAAGAAATATGCAAAGACCAGATGTTCTTAACTAGTCTACCATTACTTACAGCAAAGTAGTAATGCCTTTTAACACCAAATCCTGCTCTCATAGCAGCTGCTCTTATTTCCTTCTGAACAAGGCATAGATTTGCACCTCGCCCTGGAAGTCAGATGGGGGTTAAAAGCATCCACAGATAAGGGATCTTAAATTGAGATACACAGAAACAGACCCAGAGCTGATTACCAGCACACTGGGACATGAACTTACGGTTACAGAAGAGCTGCCTGTAACAGTAACAGCTTCTTGGCTCTGAGCTGACAAGAAAATAAAATTCAATTATATAGACTATAAGGAGAGAAATGCAGAACAAAAGCGAAAAATGAATCACAAAGTAATTCCGTCACACATCCTATATCAAGTCAATTCTGTGTGCACTTCTGGTTTATTTTCCTTTACCAATAGAGAGATACAGAAATTGTCTACGTGGCGCAGATACAGCACTGCTTTTGTATGAGGAACACTGAAATAGAGGAAAAAGGAAGACAGATGAAAAAAGGAGAGGACAAACCTCCACAAGATCACAACTGACAGAGGGAAGGTAAATACGACACAACTTCTGGCTGTTCCAAGAATATGAGACATTCAGAAAAAGCAGCTTAAAAGAAAAAAAAAAGTTATTTTGTCATACAATGTGTAATTAAACTTAAAGCTCATGAAGTTCATGCAGCTGGCCAAACTATGGGAAGAAAATCCATGACAAACTCCATATTAGAAGATGCAATTTCTAATTCAGGAGCTCCTAGACCATGAAGTCACTGAAAGACAGACTGGTAAGCAAGCACACAATGGTACTCCAGCAGCATTTTTCACTTAYTCTTGTCTAAGCATCTGCTGTTGACCCACTGTCAATACTGATTTTGATATGATGCCCATTTTTCTGCCCCTTCATAAATACAAGCTCCAAACCAACTGCAGATAATGGGCTGTCTTAAGACACTGGCACCATTGTGCAGGGACTTTCAAAGGGTCTGGAGCCTAGTTTCCCTTGAGCAAGTAGTATGGCAGTGAATTGTTCTGTTGTGGTTTTTTTTTTTCCCCACTTTTTTCCAGAGTGAGCTTTGAGAAGACACAAACAGGCACATTAGATACACAGGAACTTTAAATCCAGAATCATGCTCCAATACTGAGCTGAAAATGCAAACAATCCTTCCTATCTGTGGAGATTTTGAGATAGTGACTACAATAGGTCTTGTAGCATCCAATTTCAATTGATATCCAAAACACAGGAAAGTTATGTATTAATTTTTCTTAATCAATACATTAGAATCCACTGTGTATTAAGTTTTCAAGCAATATGCTACAATCCACGTGCAAATATGGCATTAACTCTACACCAGAGTTAAACATTTATTTATGAATCAATAAATTCTTGCTTGTGTAACCAAAAAGGCAGTAAAATACGCAGGAACGTTTTACCACAAATCTAGTAGTTATTAGAGAAAGAAGATATATAAAGTCTTCTGTTAAGCAATCTGTAACACTGTAAATTAAACAGCAATTTGTGGTAGGCTAATCTAATAGAATAAAAAAAGAAAGTCTTGCATCTTTGATCGCATCTTAAAGTTAGTATTTAATTTTGTGTATTAAACTTTTCATCTCACGTACTCRTGACCATATCGTAACAAAGTTGAAGGCACTAAACACTCCTCCTGTGCACATACAGATTACCTACTATGCAATTCAAAACCTCTTCCGAGCGCTGAACCTTTAGAGATCTTCATACACCTGAGCTTTCCATCAAGGAGCCGGTTATGCCAGTGTCCAGCTGAAAAGTGTGACTGGCACAAGTAGCTCATAGCAGGAGTTTCACACACCTCTCAAACCACTACAGTGATGCTATTTTAAAACTATTTAATGCTTGCTCTACTTTATCCAGAATTACCTAGAAAATAAATAAATAACCTACTCTTCACCTTGAAAATTAACTATTCCTTCGAAAACAAAAAAGGCCAAGGCCCACTGTCAGAGAACAGACAACTGACTGACTTGTTCTTTGTAACACAGACTTTACAGTAACAAAAATCCAATACTACTTACCTAGAACAGATAAATCCCTCTCAATAATTTCCACCCACATTAATGTTGCCCACAGAATAGCCAAGTCATAACCCTGAACTCAACCACAGTGTAATCAGCAGTTGCTGAATACTGTCACAGAGAGAACAGGTCAGGCACGTAGAAGTTATTTTTACATGATTCTAATTACAAGATAATTTTAATTGTGGGTAACAGCAATAGAGACCTAATGTTAGCTGTAAGTTTCAACCACCAAAAACATTTTTAATAGAGAAGAACCATACAAAATTAGTAAGAACTCCACTTGTTCCACATATATTTACAAGTTCTTAGCATAAGAAGACCAGGTTTGCCATTTTTGAAGGGACAATCCTACACCATTAGCTCTTCTCTCCAGGTAGTCTACTATTAAGAACAAAAAAATCCAGCTTTCTTCCATCCCATTTTTTTAAAATTTTATCTTATTTTTAAAAGACATTTAYTTGTAGAGTGTTAAATTAAACTGTCATTTAAGGTATGCTTATAAAATAAACACAAAAATTAATTAGGCAATTCTTCTTCAACTTCTGACAGAACAAATCATGTCAATTGGTATTTTAAGAAAACACGACTCTGTAATACAAAAGAAATAGAGCTCAGTTCTGCTAAAGGCAGTATTTTTCATTTTGGAATGGGATGAAACTCAAAACAACTGATTTGAATAATTCTGTTTTATCAAGCAGTACAATAGTTGCCACATAGAGTTATAAAAGTACTATCTGCACCCACAAGAAGAGATCTGTAATTGCACTGGTGCTCTTCCGAAAAAGAGTGCAGTCATCTCTGGCAATCTCAAAACTAAGTACAAAATACTTCATCACCAAACAAGACCTTGCATCTCAAAAGTTAACTGACACTGACACTGTGCATTTAAGTCTTCAGGTACATGCAAGGCAGGTGTACATCTTTAGCAACTTCCTCAAAAAAAAAAAAAATAAGCACTTGAGAAAAAGTGTAACTAGAACTGCAGAACCGTCATTATTTCCTTCTGGGAAACTAAACTTTTCTCAATTCAAGGTAGCTGTAACTGGAAAAAACAAACAAACAAAACGAAAACCCAAAACCAACCAAACAAACAAAAAAAACAGCCAAAAAACTAAACCCAAAACAAACAAAAAACCCCCCCTCAACCCAAAGAAAAACACCAACCCTGCCCCCCCCAAAGCGTTTAAAGGTTTGAAGTCTTGGCTACCCTACATACTGGTATAAATTAGTAATGTAAAAAAACAGATTCAATCCATTCTCTTTCCAATACTTCCATTTAATAACACATTACCTTCCTATTTTCTCCTCTACCAGAGCTTTGATGGTTCTGGCAGAAGAGAAAATAAGCTTAATATATTGACTAACAACATAAGACAAAAGCAAAACTGACGTTAATATTTGCACAATAAGTATTAATATTAATAATAAATTAGTAAGAATTAATAAATATTGGTAATTGTAAAAAAGAAACCTATCCCCACAATTAACAAGTGTCCATGACAATGCTGGATAATTTCAGATGACTGGCTGCTGGCCATAGCAATGCCTAGCAAGATCTTTGAGTTTTCTTTTCTTTGTTGACGGCAACACACTGGAGAATGAAAAGAATCCATCTCATTTTCAGTCTCAAGATCACCTCTCACTTGCTGGAAACCGTAAACTAGCTTCTACAACATGCTGAACAGTAAATGAGAAAGCAGTCCTACACTGTGCACTAGGCTAAAGCTGAAATCAAATTCCTATGAATATCTGACAAAATTACTTCATTAACCTTGTCAGTTGAAATTCAGCTGTACTACTAACGAATGGATGCTGTGGCCAGGATAAGAAAAATTAATTACATGAGGACCATCAGCAAATATTATGACATTCATAATTTTCATTGTATACAAGATAAACTGACTGAACATCTGCCTTACTAAAAGCAAACCCAGCATTCCTTGCAAAAGACATTAGGTATTTTTGGCTTCTCTGTTTTCCAGTTTTACATGTCTATATAAAGAACGTGAAGTTCAATTTGGACAAAATTCAAGCAACAACAGCTAATATTTTCTTTCTCATGTCTGACTAGTATTCGATTCACATTTCTTAGCATTCACCTGAACTATTTCAGACTATTAAAAAAAAAAATCAAGTGCAAGAATCTAATTTTCTCTATTTCAGTATCAATGTTCCTCCCCTTCAACTTACACATAAAGGATTCATCTGACCAAATGTAGATTTCTACATCTGACCTTTCAAGTAAACTTCCTGTCCATCTGTTTACACTAAACAGACTCTGAGGGCACAATTCATTGATATTTCAGCATCTACTAGGGGTCAGCTTAGATCACCCTGAAGAATGATTTGTGTCTCTGATCTGCTATAAATCTCTGATGGCTGTCACACAAACAGCATGTACGTGATAGTTTAAGCAATTACTGCCCCCAGGTGTTGGACCTACTCTACCGGAAACTTCACTTCTGTTTCCCAAACCTGACTTTGTGCTGCACCTTAACACTACCAACAGAGCTGAACATGTTAACAGAAACTACTGATTTTGGCTATTTTTGCAAATGCAGGAACAAAACTTAGAAGCAGCTGATGCATAGGTACAGATTTTATTATGCTGACCCCATRATAGGAACACCATCTTCCCAGCCAGGGGCAATAAAGGAGCAGRGAAGATGACATATATCTGTTTGTTCAGTGGGTGCAAGCCTGTGCCGTAGCCAGTGCATTTTCTAATTTATAGGCTAACTAAATGGTAGCAGTAATTAAATCCCCCCAAATGCAGAATCTTATGGGATTTCTAACGAAAGCTTCRCTGCAAAACTGTGGTGTGCAAACTGCAAGGGCAATCATACCTGAAAGCTCATGTCATCAAATAGTATCAATTTTCATCTTAATTAATAAAAATTAATTTCTATTGCTTGAAAATTTAACAGTATTACAAAGTGTCTTCCTTTTCCAAGAAATTCATGCAAGTGGTAAAACACAAATGGATATCTTTAAAACTTAGGTTTATTTATACTGTAACCCAGTTACATTTAACAAAAAGGAGTAACAACTGTTAACTTATCCTGTAGAGTTCAATGACAAAGTTTTTCCTGTCCTGTGAAAAATGACACCATTTCAAAATGTTTCCTGTTTCACATCAGGAAGAACTTAAGCTCTCTCACAGTTTTTCATGAAAAACATGAGACAAAGAGACCATGAACCTCAACTGAGCTCARGACTACCCATCTGTCTAAATGTCTAAACCACTTACTTACTTGGGTTACTTATTATCATCAGGCAGGGTCCTGTAAATTCTTCCTAATTTTCTGAAAAATCTTTTAAGAAGTTGTGATCCATTTCTTTGAAGTTTCAACAGATCTTTCTTTTAAGGAATCAAACTGCCACCTAGGAACACTTTTGTGTCAGCTTCTGTGATATGGTAACTAGTAACAGGTCAAATACCAATTCTGTGTGGTTCTCTAAGCCTGAACAGCCTTAACAGGCATATGTAAAGAGAAATGAACTGTTTTAGTGAACATATGGGAAAACTTTTCAGAGAATACCTTTACATATACCTCAGCAATTTTTTTCACTTGTATTCATTACAGGATTTTGAGGGAAAAGTAGAATCTTGAAGATCATCTTTCAGACTAAATACAAAACCATATATCTATAACTGAGGATCATGTTACACAGAAAATGTTTATTTGATAAATACTACATGACTACAAAGGTAATAAACAACTGAGAGAAAAACAGGATGCCTCTGTATCAGGGTAAGGCATTTTTATCCCAGTAAAAATGAAACCTACTTGGTTACTACAAGCAATTGGAAACAAACATACATCACAGAGCAGATGTTCAGTAGATCTTGTGTAGTTCCTTAGGAATCACTAAATCTGCTTTTACAAGTCTGTCTGTCAGGCTCAACACACATCAGGCCACATGTATTATATGAAACATTCATGCATATATGCAACCCATACAACACACTCCAGCCCATGGCTGCAGGTGCCCAAAAGGTGTATAGAGGAAAACTCTGTAAAATTTGGGGTCACCTGTGGTACCAAGCAACAGAACCAAGAGCAAGAGACTGAATCAAACATTGTTTTTTCTCCATCTCCATGTAGTAACAGAAATTCTAACATCATGAGAAACCCTGATTTGCGTACTTTCTAAGTGCTTGTGTCAAGCATCCAGAACCCTGAAATTTCTCATGAGAATAACTGGCTATTTGAGAACAGTTTCAGCTTCTGGATTTTACTGTGGTGTGTAAACTAATTAAGATTAAACTAACCCATTTTGAACAGGAACAGGAATAAAAGTTTTATGCTAATGAGAGACACTCCTAAGTAAGTATGTTGCATCTCAGAGTTATTCTCACTTAAAGTTTTCTTTATGATGAGAAAGTTTATAGGCTAACCTCAGGAATGATGTCTACTTTAAGGAACCACCAGACAGGTGCTGTCTGTCTCTATCACTACATTAAAGTAGCCTGAAATAACTTCTTAATGATTAGCTGATTTAGTTGACACATTCACTCAGTGGGGACAAGAACCAATCACTTTAATTTAAAACACTCATTTGCTAAACTTCATTAAATAATTTCAGAATATCACATAGAATACTACTGTAGGACCCACATTAGAAAAAAAAAGTAGCCTACAATTGCAAAATACCAAATCTGCCATAGCATTTATGATGACATGCTTCCCTTCATCTACTAATTAACAACTGAGAGAGTATAAGGGGAAGAGAAGGAAATATAGAAAGATAAAAAGAAGATGAAAAAGGAGAAAAAAATTTAAATATTCCCACTATAAGTCATACTAGTAATATCCAAAAAATGGAAAAGGTAAGTACTAGTCATATAGCAAAACACTAAAACTGTTGAAGAAAACAAAAAAAATGCACTTCAGTGCAAACTTAAAAGCATTTCAGCTGCACCATTTCAAAGATGGTAAATGCTTGTCATGAATACACTGGCATGCTCTGGGACAACGATATGACATGAGGCACAGTGCAGAATTACATATAAAATCCATGCACCACACTTACAAGTATAAGTGATTCAGTAAGTGCAGAAATTAAAAAATAAGCCAAGGTTCAGGTTTGATCAATCTCCAGAATTACAGTTTTTCACCAGGAAAAAAAATTTAAAAAATCAAACCCTTTACATGACATGATGCTGACTAAACTTTATTCTAGTAATTTCTTAGTAACTGCAAAAAATTTGCTGTAATGCTTCCCTCGTTAAGAAATACTGCTCTTGCACTTTTGACAAGTACGCAACTTCTTCAAAAACATGTTAGCTTGCAATTTTGGAGCATATTGTCACTTTTCCACTGGCTCACCTTCAGAGAAGAGGGGGACCATTGCAGAAAATGAAACGAAAATATAACAATGGTGCCAGCTATAAGCAACTCGGATAATACACTGGCTTGCCTTTAACAATTGCCATTAAAACACAAACCCTGATAACATCAGCAAGGCAAATGAATTAGCAAAGAAATCAGCTTATTAAAATCAAGTCCAAATAAAATCCATCAACAGTCATCTCAGAGTCTCAAGGATGCAACTATTTCCTTTCAACATTTCTAGCAGAAGACAGTAACTTAAGATCATATTACAATATCAAGCGCTTTCTTTATCTAGCCTGTGCAACATAATCATATAGCTTTCAGAAGGATACTGAACATGCTTTTTCATCTACCAACAAAATTAATATGTGATTCTATTTTAGCTTCTACAGACAAAGCACCGAAGCCCATGCAATAGCAATTCTAGTACCATTTGCTTATTTAGACAAAATGGAAACTAGCTTCATAGAGCTCTGGTAAAATGTGAGAGGCGGCAGAGTAGAAAAAGAGAAAAAAAGAGACAACACAAGATTCTGGAATAATGCAGAATAATGTTTCTGCTTCATATGGAGGTGAGTGACTTGCATTGTAGAGTAGAGGCCTTCCCTGTGTAAGAAGCTGTAAACATATAAGCAAGGATGAGGGGTTTTTTCCTCTTTGCTTTTCCACACTCAAGTCATAATTTGAATTGTACTGAGAAATTACAGATGATTTGTTGATTTTCTACTTCTCTTTAACAAACTGTCAACTTTGATTTTGCCAGGGTAACATACTTGCCAGTCAGTGCCACCAAGTATTAGAAAAGAATTCCAAGACAAGACCCTTMAGAGATCAAGCATGTCCTAGTATTACAATTTCAGAACGACATTAAAGGCATTTAAGAAGGAGATTTTCAAGTATGCCTTTAGAAGCAAAGGCAGATGTAGGGAGAAAAGACTCCAAAACTAAAATTCTTAAGCTGAAAGAACCTAACATATGAAGTACTACTGGCTATTAAGCACTAGGAACTTGCAAGGACCACCTACCATTGGATGAGTAGGTAATGCGTGGAGTTCTTGTTGCATAGATGTGATGAACTGTTTGGTTTTAACTCTCTCAACGAAATGACATATCACGTTGCTAATTTGGAGTGACTAGAAAAATCATCGTAAAGTTTTCACTATGGCATGATTTACAGGTCATGAAGTACATGAAAATGCTGTTGCCTCTTTAACAGTTATATACAATCTGCTCTTGAGCACAAACTTGCTTTTTGCTAACAAGTTGGCTTACAAAGACTTTCACCTAATTTTTAATCTAAAAAAATTCAGTTGTTACTGAGATTGCTCACTTTAAAAAAAAAGTTAACAGTGCCAATCCTTGTCTCTTAATCTGCAGGCATTCTGAAATAACACAGAAACATGTACTTGCTAAAACCTGGACTCCTTTGCCATGATCTGAATGTTTAAATATACTGTGTTCATTCTCACAACATTTGAGTGAAGAATGGAGATAATCTTAAGTTTTGTCTCACCAAGGCCAAAATAAACAGCGATTTTTGATCAGTATCTAGATAGGTAGGTATTTGTGCCCGAATCCCATGAGCTGGCTCCAGGGGAGACTTTGGGAGTCCAGAAGGCAGTATGACCTTGCTTCTTTAAGGTATGTATGTTCTTCTGGAGGTACACACCAAAGAGCTGTGGGCTCACTGAAAGAATGGATGGATGGATTTTCTGTAACCTGTGTTAGCATTTCAGGGAGGTTTTAAAGCATTCCAATACCACCCGTAAGGATCTTGCATAATGGCATTATTACCGATGACAAAGTAGATTTTTTAAAGACTACGAGTAATTTATTTTACAACAGCTTTACCCCTACCCTTTCACTTAGTGCTTCTGCCTGAACTACTGCTCTACGACTGAAAGACAGGAGACACAAACAATTCACAAAGACCTGTGCCTTTCCAGATCACCATTCAATCTCTTTTGGCATTCATCATCTACTGTCCTCACGCTTGCAAATCTTCAGCTTAGAAAACACTGCTATACGACCGGGAAGTTCCCTCCCCAGCGAGGAAGGGGGCTCCACTGCCAACAGCTCCAGGAAAGCGGCACAAGCCCGGCAGACCCGAGCGGGTGCCCTCGGCGGGGCTGCGGGCAGCCGTCGGCAGCGGCGATCCCGGTCTCCCGGGGAGGAGCAGGAAGCGAGCGCGGAGCTGCTCCCGGCCACCCTGGCCCGACACACCCCCTCGGCAGCGGCCGCGGGCACCGGGCCGGCGGGCCGCCCCCTCCCGCCCGCGGGGGGACACCCCGATCCGCTCCCGGCGRAGGCAGCGGGGCGGCCCGGCCGGGGCGGCCCCCTCCCCCGCATTACCTTCCCGGTACTTCTTGCGCAGCCGCCGATGGACGCTCTTCACCACCCCCGACAGCTTCTCCTGCTCTAGCTTCCGCTCCTGCTCCGGAGGCGGCGGCGCGGCGGCGGCGGCCCCSCCGGGCCGGGGCCGGGGCTGCGGAGCGGCCTCCATGGTGTTCCCGCTGCTCGCCGCGCACCGCCCGGCCCAGGGGGAGGMGCGCGCTGGGCCGGGGCCGCGCCGCGCGAGCATGCGCGCGCCCGCCCCCGCCGCGCGGCCTGCCGGGACATGGAGTCCGCGCGGCCGCCGTCCATGGCCGCGCCCCATTCCTGCTCTCCGAGCGGTCCCTTCGCCGCAGGGCACCGGGCTGGCGCCGCAGCTGTGGGACGGGCTATTACCAACGAAGCTTTCCACGCCCCCATCTGGAGCGGGTCACTCTGCAGTGCTTGGTAAAACAGTGAGAGAAATGAGGTGGAAAACACACCAAGTGTCCCGGGGCAGTACAACTTTCCCCTCTGGCTTCTATGTATTACCCCCGTTCGCATCCTTCCCAGGAGACCCCCGTAACAGATCCGCCTGTGAGTCCGTCTGACGCAGGAGGGCAAAACCCATTCCCCACCTACAAATGACCTTGCGGAAAAAATTCAGGACCCACTAGAGCAAACCTGGGTGGGTTGGTGTCCGTGGTGTGGCCGCGGGCACTTGAAGAGCACAGTTCTGTATTGGTTTTTTTTGTGGCTTCATGGAGCTTCCGGGTGCGTTTCTCAGCAGAGCATAGTTTCTGGCATTTTTTAGGGTGGAAATGAACTGCCAGAGCCGGAGAAACACCTGCAGCCAGCAAAACTGCCCCATGCAGGGGAAAACTTGTCTGCGACTCTCTGTGCTCTGCCTCAGCCTTTCCYCAAATCCCGAAGTACTTCAGTTCTCTCTGTCAGTAATTGTTGGAAACACGATAGACAAAAGCGTTCCTCACGAGATCACGGCAGGGAAATCTGCCATGAAGTTGCTTGTTTGACTTGGCCAGAAGCGGGTAATTGTCTTCTCTGAAGACGTTAAAAAACATTAAGGAGGTAATTGCGGCTGCAATTAAATCTGTGACAAATCTATGTGGGTAGGGTTGAGATTTCATCCTGATGAGAAGTCAGTGACACACAACTTTGTGCAGAGGGATGTATAACAGGTTCTTATCAGCACCATGATGGTCCTGCCAGAAAAATATTTCAGCTAATCACAGAACGTGGTGGTATTCCGCTTTTCTGATAAAATTCTTTTGAAGGTGCAATTATCAAGGCAAAATACTAATGTCCAAAGAAAAGTTTTTCATTGTTATTGACTGCAAAGTCATCCCTTTTTCATTTCACTCTATGATAGGGAGGCAAATACTGATCTCACCTGTCACCTTGAAGTGCCCACATAATGCTTGAGGGTCCAACTTTTTCAGTGCTGATGTTTTTCTGAAAGTGCTTAAAAAACTTCATTTTATTTTGGATCCTCCATCACTATGTTTATGTGTTATTATGTATTTTATTGTCAGAGTATTTCAATTTTGTTTTGTTGGGTGGGTTTTTTTTCCCTCAAAATACAGGAGAATAATGGAAGGAGAATTTAAATTTTTTATACTGACATCAGCATTAAGAAAGAAAAGTCCAATGTAGTGATTGAGTTATTCCTTTAGTTACATTTTTCTTTAAGTTTTGAAATTGAAATAACTGATCATGTGTTAATGAAAAAAACATACCAGAGTATATTAATTTTACTTTGACTTGGAAGACATCCAAAAGTCATCTTCTAGTGTGATTTTTGTGTTCCATGTTCACCAAACTAGTTCAGGAAGTTAAATCTGAATTAGAAATAAAACTTGATGCTGGGGTTAATTATAGCTTTCTGAAATATTTTTATTTCTAGTTTTCTATGCAAGTCCACATAAGAAGGATTAAGATGGTGTAAAAAGAGATTACAGTGATAATTACTAGGAACATTTCAGTTAACAGGGAGCCTACGTGGTGGTTAATGTTCTTTACATTTTTACGTTGTGTAGGAACGTTGGGGAAGCAGAGAGTGAAGAGGGAAAGCATGAGCCAGTGTTCTGTGTGTGGCGTCATAGTAGGAGAGCACTGAGGGAGGCATCTCAGAAGAGTAGGAGTATCAGAGTGACAGAAGAGAGATGGAGGCATTTGGGGGATGCCTAACAAATACTGCTGTGGCATCAACCCTTCCAGTCGTGAGCCTCCAGACTTGGATGTGTAGGTTACGCAGTCAAAATATGAGTGTGTCTGCTATCTGGAAAATCAGAAATCTAATTGTAAAATTTGGAAAACTGAGGGGAAATTACACTTATGTGAAATATACTCTCTCAGAATAATAAATTACTATTTGAAAGATGTTATCACTGKTTTTTTTCAGTTCTCAGGAGTTCTTTCTAAAACTAGCAAAGTGGTTTTGAATACAAAGTAGTTTTAATTCATCACAATCAAGTAACATAGAAGTTTAGTTTCAATAAGCAAGTAAAGAGCATTTACCAGATGTCAAGTCTTTCCAGGAATGAAAATTAAAGAATACTTGAGGAAGAGGCGTTACACTCACAGGGGACATAGATATTTTCCTGAGAATACGTGATGGGAGTAGGGTCCCAGTGACAGACTTCAAATGCAAAGCGATTGAAGGAGGTGCTTCCCCAGAGCGCTGCATGGAGATATCGGTGGGTGATGGAGTGGGCAATTAAAGCAGGACTGGTTCTGTCAGGCCTGATGGAACTGATGTCCCAGTGCTCTGGCAAGGTGGAGAAAAAACATGTGTGATCTATACATTTCTTGAACACAGTACAGGAAGACTCAAGGAACAAACTGAGATGAATATGAAACTGTTTGTCTCCGAGGCACAAGAATAGGATGAGCAATAAGATGCATGCACTTACTCCAAGGGGATAAAAACAGGAGACTACCTGTGTCCTGATACGGATGATGGAGTTTGACTATCTGGGAAAGAATAGTTTTGAGCAGCTGGACTTACTACCTTGAATGTAGAAAATGGATGAATGACCCTCTGTGTATTAGTCACTTTCTAAATAAATTAATTAACTTTGAAAAGGCAATTTAGGGCAGACTAGAACAGTTTATTTTGACATTTCTGAAATATTTTAATGCCCATCGCTTTTCATGAGTAGCATTAGAATCAAAAGCCTTGGTTCACAGACTGGGAAGAAGAGTAACTCCAGCACTTTCCAGTACTTGGGTGGCTGGAACATTCACTGAGGTTGTGGGAAAACCAGTTCACATCCCTGTTCTGCCTGCGGGGATCTGAACCCACATCTTCACTATGAGATTATATAAAGTGGAAGTGCTCTTCCTTCCTGAGGGAAGAGTGACAGCAGCCTGTATTTTCAGTCTTTCTCCCCAGGGAAACTGGAAGAAAAATAACCTAAAAACTTTGTGAGCTGCGAATCAGCTATGCTTTGCTTCCATCTTTTTTGGTGACAGTTTCGACAATCAAATCTTCTCAGCYTCTTCGTCCATTCTGTCTTAAAGATGCTGGTTGTTTGAAAAGGAACCAAAAAAATGACATCAAAGAGAAGAATCTGTCCAGTGTGATGACATCATCATAGGAGTCTCTAATGCAATGTAATCTGCAAAAATATTACTGAAAGCATGTAATGATTTTAATGAAATACTGAAACACTGCGGTAGTTTAAAAGGAATAAAATGTTCTCTGTTAGATGTGGAAATGTTTTTGCTGTATGTATCCAAAGGGCAGACAAACAGGCCGCAATGGAATATTTGGTTTGAAATTAAGATTTTCTTCTTCATTAACTGTGGAGTCTTATAAGTCATCAAAATAAGATAATTTGGTTTAAAAAGTGGGAGTGACATCCCTGAATTTGCACTGATGCGGTTATTAAGAGTTGGTCCATTATTACATCCTCCAGACTATACACTTCGGTAATTTAGTAATTAACGTTACATAGTAATTAAAACTGCTACCGCATAACAATTATTTTATAACTACAGATCTTGGATTCCATTTCTGGAGACTGACACCTTTAAAAGTAAGTTTACACCAGTAGTCCTTTTACTTAGTCCTCTGTATATTTTAGTGGGAAAAAATAGGCTTGATATTGACTTTGGTTTGCATCTGAAGTCCCAATATTTACATAAATAAACTTTTTGCTTCAGGAAAGCAGGATTTTTCTACTGCAGGACCAATTAAAGTTGCTTCTCAAGTAGGTAGAGACACACTACCTACTACTACAGCTTGTAGAAGGCTGAAAATACTTTACACATAGGGGCTTTAAGACCACAAGAAGTAGATACTGATAAAAGATTTTATTTATTGAAATTGTTTCTTTTACATGCTAGCTTGTGTTGCAAAATGGCAGRAATAATTTTAACAGCAGCCAGCATTTCTGATAAACAGTACAGTCTCTACCTCCATTCTGGCCAGAAGGTACCACCTGTGTCTGTCCATGGAAAGGAGCTGTTTCTTTTGACACAGGAGGAAAGAGTTAAGAATTTGCTAATCCCTTGAGACTGTCACTTGTGTAATAGTAAAGTGGGAATTAAATTTCATGGAACTATTGAAATATTTACTGAAAAGCAGCAAAGTACTTTATACCTAAGTTATCCTGGATATTATGTGCATCTGTAGGAAGTAAAACAAGCCTTTAATGCTGAGAACAGACAATGCCCTTTCAAATAAATGCTGTATTCATTGTACAGCTTCTTTGCAACATGATCTTCACAAATACACTTAATACTCCATTAACAAAGATAATTAAATATAAACACAACTTTTTGAAAAGCAATCCTAAATTCCTTCAAAATCTGTTGGGTTTTTTTAATAGATTTTAGTCTGAGCACATTCCCTTGTTATTTGGAATGTATGAATTATTAAATGACCAGAGTCAATATCATGATAGCTTTAACAAAGACTACCAGCTACTCTTTCTAGATCGAGTTTCTTCTTAGCTGATTTCTTGCTGCCATAAAAGATTAACTCATAAAATCACTTTGATTTAGCAAGAGATGTCAAAACATCCAGCAGGTCTAACTGGTTTTCTTCCAATGTCGGTCAAAATAGTATGTGGTTTTAGCACTGATTCATGTTTCTGTCAGCTGCTATGCATAAACTTGCTGAGTAATCAATGCAGACACAGTAACTTTGGAAAAGTTTGGTGCTAGTAGAAAACTTTCATGTGTGATTATTTGTGCATCTGTGGAATGTCTGAAAGATGTTCTCAATTTTTGGGATTAAAATTCCAGTCTTCCTGTATAGGTCTGGTGTGTATAATTCCAGTACATCTCAATAGCAATGTAGCTGTACGGTAGGTCATTTTCAAGTTGGGAAATACTGTAGTGTTCTGTAATCTTGTATTGCAGGTATGATAGCCTGACTCATTAACCAAGATGACCTCAAAGTCTGGTTGGAGTTGTGCATGCTGAAAATTACCCAGAGAAAGGCTAAGCTGCATGGGAATTTTTGAGGCAGGATTTTTTGAGGAAAAGAAATAAATTTTCGAGGAATAATTATTTCTGTGATGCTGTGGATAGATCAGGGTATGCTGTGACATTTCACTTTTCTCCTTCTTTCCCTTCCTAAGTCCTGGGAGGGTATGAGAGAAGATATTTTAGGTATCATTAGATACGACCTATAAAAGAAATACATCTCTAGAATGAATAAAGTGTTCTTGTCTGTTCCAAAGATTGCCCAGCTCCTTTTAATCTCTCCTCTTGAACGCTGTCATGTGGCTTATTTGGGACTTTACTGAAGTTCAAGTCAATTTTCAGTTAAGCAAATGAGAGAACAACAACAAAGTCTATTCATACAACATCAAACGGAAGTTATCTTCAGGACAACTTATTGCAGGCAGTATGATATACTTCAGCAAGAGCAAGGAATGCCAAAGCTCTAGCTTGCCCTGCACGCATGGTATTTGGCTTGTGCACAGATCATGTTTTAGGTTTGGTTAAGTCTGGCTTCAGTGACGCTAATGCTTAAGATGTTATCAATAAAATTAAAAGGGTTGGTATTCTCTTCATCATTTTGAAGGATCAGGACTTAGGAGTCTAAAGAATGGTGGTAGGAAAAATGAAGCCATGAATATTAATGCTGTTTCAGAAATTTTGACTGGAAGTACACAGAGGTTCGCGGTAATTTTCCCATATGAGCACTACAGATAATTATTATCTACTGTTAGAAGAATGCTTTATTTTTACTTCTCCAGAACATCTAATAAAACAACTGTGACACAAATACCATGAAGTGAGCATTCTCCACACTAGATTTTGTTAAAATTTTATCTCCCGTTACTATGTCTTAAGAATGGTCTGATAGCAGCTGCCCTGAGGTATGAATAAGACTACAGAAGCAGAAGGCAATTCTGAAATGCTTATTTAAAGATAGGTAGACTTGTGATAAAATTAAATAACCATTTCAATTTGTTGAGGATACACTGATAGACTGTTATGTTAAAAAAGATAAGAAATAGAACAGAAAGGTACTGTAACAGTTAATGGAGACACACATTTCATACTGATGTTCAGATTTCAGTTAAGACTTTCAGTCTTTCAGATTTCTGGCTAATAAAATTATGTATATCCTCTCTCTATGTGCAAGGGTGTTCCTGGACGTTACCCGTCTTAACTCCTAGAAAAACTTTAGGCTAATAAGCTTCCTTTATTGAGTGCTGTAATTATGGTTGTAATATTAAGTCTTATTAAACTAATGAATTCTCACATGCTGAAAACATTTCAGTAATAATTTGAGATATATTTGAGCTACACATAGTAAATAACATGCAAGTTAAAAAATAAAATTGTCAAACTGCAAGGAAGTAAATATCTATCTTTCAACACACTTCTTTCGGTTCTGTGCGATGTTTCATGCGCAGTGGCCATAGCAGCACTTCTGCCCCAGTCCCACATGAGACCAGGGGCTGTCATGCAGAGTCTTGCTGTTTTGCCGTGTTTTCCCTCCCGTAGAAAGTCCTGCATGGCTACTACTGTCTTCTCCACCTGAGCAATGTGGCAATGTGATGGAAATGCTGTGCCAGGACTCCATCCTTCCCATACCTCATCCCTCGCAGGGCCTCATTACTGTCTTGTTTTCTTTCTTGGCTCCAGGATTTCCACAATTCCCATCACTTTGCAACTGGGCACAACTTTGGTCCCACTAAAAGCCATGAAGAGCAGCATCTGTGCTGAAGCCTGGCTGCAGTATGGTTGCAGCCACACGGAGAAACTCAGAGGTGAAACGGCTGTAAACTCGTGTCCAAAATGGAAGGTGGTGGAGGAAGGAGGAAATACATGACGAAAATCTGCCTCATGACAAGTTTCAAACTACTGCTATCAGGAGAGCTGTCAGTGCTGAGGATGGCTCATGTATCCAGGGTGATGGAGAAATGCAGGCTGAGAGACATATCCAGGAAACTGTGGAGGAGACACATGTGTGAAGACACACACAAAGTTAAGGTTGCCACCACAAAGCATGGACCTTGGGAGTCTGGAACACACAGCATTTCTGTGCTTTCTCCCTGGGCAGTTTCAAAGCATTTAAGAGCATGACTGTGAGCTCACTAGCATCTCAACAAGAGTGGGAAGAAGCACCTCCAAGCAACAGGGCAGCCTGCACCTTCATCTGGCTTTGGCAGAATCCCAACTGTATGACCTGAATGGCTCTGTAATTAGAACCACACATAATTTTCACCCCAACAGGTGCCATGTCTTTTTCATTAATTAAAAAAAAAAAAAAGGGAAGAGATAACTACAAATACTTAGAATTATAGAATTATTAAGATTGGAAAATACCTCTAATATCATCGAGTCCAACTATTAACCCAGCACTGCCAAGTCCACCACTAAATGATGTCTCTGAACACCACATCTACATATTTTTTTCAACTTTTCCAGGGACAGTAACTCTTAATTTCTTTGGAGTTGTGGTTATCAAGTGAATTCCTTGTCTTTACAGAAAATGTATTTTGTGTTTCAAAAGAGGCAACATTTTTCTGGGGATCCGGTATTGAAGTCCTCCCACTTGCCATTTCTACATGTTCCTTGAAACACATTGCATGTGATACTCTTTGTCAGAAATGTTTTCAAACCAATGCAAACACTCCTTATAAATGTTGATGACTTCTTTACAGAGAGACGATATAAAGAATGCTTGAGTAATAAAAATGTCTATCTAGGCTACTCGCTTCTCTGCAGTGGTCACCAAGAAGACACATTTTGGAAGCCATAAGGACAACATACTACCAAACAGGTAAAATTATAACATGGGAGGTAATGTAAGAAGGTTGTAAGAACCAGAGACAGAGCTCCTGCTTGCTGAAACATGACAGGTGGATTTTTGCTGAATGACTCCTTTAAAACCAGGTGAAATGGCTGTCAGCTACCAGGACATGTGCTCAGCAGGAACATAATTTCATATTATAAAGTTATATTTGCCTCTTTTGGAGCCTAACATGATGAACAAAATGCAGCATGAGGCTTATCACACAGACTGACAGATACCTGAAGTATTGCTGTCCTTGCCTTTTCAGAAGGTAGGATGGTGTCCTGGAGGCTTTTCTACGTAAATAGAAACAGCCTTTTCTTAGACGACATAGAAATAATTCTGAAGCATCAAAAAAAGTAATTGTGGCCAATTTTCTGAAATAACTTGCGACCTTTCAAGCTCTATTTGTATTCATAAAGGTGAATTTTATCCATCATTACCTGAAGGTCCCTGAACCAGAACTAAAAGCATAACCAAAAATCTATTTTAAAAATAATTTTGAAGCCAGTCTTTTTTTTTTTTTTTTCCCAAATACTCCTCTGGGAAAATGTGAGAAGAAAATTTTGGTTTGAAAGTATTTCAGATTGTACATGCCTGTGGTAAAAGGCCACATCCATTTTTTTATCCATTCAGACTGAAGTCTAAAGACTCACAGATATATCAAAAGATCTACCTGTCCTTATGGTTGGAGGCTTGTCCATGTGACAATTATTTTTACACAATTAGCTATTTCAAAAGAAGTTGCCTGTATGGGACAAATAGAATTCTGTTGGTCTGTGAAGGCTCATTTATGAAAGAAGCATCTCAGATGGAACATGAAAGACATTGTATTTGGTATGGACAACTGTTATATTTAAATCATGTTTGGCAAGGACTCCTGGGAGCACTTGGATTTTCACCTTGTTCACAGATGCAGCACGAGGCATCCCATGAATCCTTGTTGACAGATTTTTTTCAGGCTGCCTACAAATCTCATTTATTCTGTGCCCTTGACGTTGCTTAGGATGCCTAGGATTACCTAGGACAAATATATATTCTTAGTTGTGGTTTATGCTTGAATTTTTTCCTTAATTTAGTATGAAATTTGTGGCAGTCCAGCTGTTGCTTCATGAATAATGGAGGGGGAAACCTCTGAACAAGGGGCAACGTGTCCAGCTTTGAACAGCAGCTTCTGCAGCCACCCCAGTGTAACCTGCTGGAGACAGTGGCAAGAGAAACAAGACAAATGGCTATTGTACTTCAAATTCACACCTGACTTGTTTGTTTTGCAATAGCTTTTTCATGCAGATGGACACGAATGGGACCTTACCCAATTTTCTTTTGCTGGAAGAAACTTTCGCTCCTGGGGATTGAACGGGTCTGCCTACATAAACAGTTAAGAGCACTACATAAATGTTTCTATGATGTGAATTGCCCTTGCCTGTGAATCTCCTACACTTGATGTTCTGTAAGTTACATCACTTAAGGCCTTTGGACGACAGGAAGTAGACTTATTTCTGAAGAAGCTTAGATGGAAATTACACACTAGGGATTTTTCTAACACACCCTAAAGGTAATGAGAACATGTAATCTATGGGCTGTTGAGAAGGAATACAGAGGTTGATCCTGTTATTATTTTGAATTGTACTCCAGCATAATTTCCTCTTTTATCCTGAATAAGAGAAAAACCAATACAAGGGTGAGTTTTTAAAGCTCTCCATTGCTGAGACTTCTACAGAAGTGCTAGGATTTCTTTTTTGCAATCTGAGCTACTGTGTGAAATTTTTCAAACTGTGAAGAGAGGGACTTCCCAAAATGCCCGTGTTATTGGTATGGGGTAAGAGACTTCCAAAAGACTTAGCTAATTGTCAGTGAGTCACATTTTTAATGGAATTTTATTTTAAACAAATTATATCCTACATTCTCTCCACTCTGGGATATATGCTCAGTGACAATAATACTTGCTGTTCTGATATATCAAGTTACCAGGTTATCTGTGATGTTTCTGAGACTCCTCTTCTTGAAGAACCTGGCACCTAAACGAAGGTGACAAGCAAATGACTATAGTCTGAAGCCTTCTTTTKCTACTGGAGATTGCTGAATTCACATGTGCTTGCTGGGTCTTGAAGATGACTGACATAAGCAGCTATCAGTTCTGACAGCAGGTGCTTATCAGGTCTAAATTTGAATCTCTTAAACTCAGTGGCAAGACGTGGGTCAATATGCTTAGCAAATGATTTGTGATCACTATTCCTCTGCATATACTCTTTTTACAACAGTTTTACAAACAGTTGGCTCCAGACTAATGTATTCTGTCTTTTTTCTAACACAAAACTGATAATGGCCATTAGATCACATGTTGGCATCTGGTGTGCAAACATGTAAATCTTGATTGATAAATAGGCAAATTAACTTCACAGTTTTGGAAGAGGCTGTAATTTTGACTGCAGGAATACTTGTCAGTGTGCTCAGAGGAAGTATGTTCTCAATTAGGTCCTTCACCATTTTTTGTGTGGTTTTATAATTTCACATAGGTAGAAGTAAATGTAAATTTATTTATATACTTGTAGAGTTGAGTCCGTAAATAAGAAGACCAGAAGAGATTGCGACCAGAAGAGATTTGTAAGCAGAATAAAACAAACAAACAAACAAAGCCCAAACCAATTTTTCAATCTTATATACAAATTATTGGCACTTTACACTGTTTTTAGCATTCCTGTAATTGTGTTGAGTGTGGTCATGAGTGCCACAGGAGCAACTTGCAAGTCTCAAAATGGACATGTCAGCCAATGTGCAAGACCGCACCATAATTAGGATCAAATCGTGTGGAGAATTCTTGGTGTGTAGGAAGTATCCTATGGTTTTGTTCTCACTGAAGGATGACCTCCTGTCATCCCACTGTGGGCCCTCCGTGGCTCCACCACATCTTAATGCCAGCACAGCAAACACAGCTTGCCCAGCTCTGTGTAGCATGGAGCCTACCAGCATGGAAAGGAAGCATTGTGCTGTAAATTCTTGACATTTAGACACCAATGCAAGGAAGCACAAGGTAAAGACCCAGTAAGTGAAGGTCATGCACAATCTAGAAAATCTGGCAGGTCTGTGAATAAACAGATTTACAGCTGTAGCAGGATTAGGGCAGGATTAGGGTTCTAGATACACTACAGCCCTAGATCAAGTGCAGCTCCCTGCTTTTGTACTGGGATTATTTCCAAGCAAAAGGGAGATCATTAATTGCATCTGGTTCAGACTTTGAAGAATTTCCTAATGAAGAGCAGGATTATATTTTAAATTATATATTCTTAAAGAAAATAAGATGTTGACGAAAATGCATAATCTCACAAGCCATAGGTAAATTGGCCTGTAGAACCTATGCCTCAAGCTAGTGCGGATATTACTTTTAAGAAAAGAGATTTCTTTAACAGTAATAAGATGGGAATTGGGTCTAGTTCCATCATGTTCTATGACTCAAGAGAACTGAGTCATTTTTTTTCGTGTCGTCACCCACTTTGTGTAGTCACTTGTTCACAAATTACATGCTAAGAAAAAAATTACTCTTTACATTATATGGGGTGTTAGACCTGCTTTCTCAGAGGACCATTTATTTAAGTTCTCAGGTTCCTTGTGTCACCTGGTTTCAATGTGGAGATGAAGCAAAGACTTGTTTTTCAGCCATTTTTGGAACAGGGGCACCTCCGCTAGAGTGCCACAGAAATCCTGTAATTTCCAGGACACCCTCCAAAATTAACCAAGGGGCTTAACCTACACTGCAAGTTTTGAGCCATCCATCTTTGAATAGTTCAGAAAGAAGTTGCTGTCTGCCAATTGACTCTTAAGGCAAAGCAAGGTAATGAAGAAGT
The DNA here is from genome assembly GCA_018881555.1 of Amblyornis subalaris. Taxonomy (NCBI): domain Eukaryota; kingdom Metazoa; phylum Chordata; class Aves; order Passeriformes; family Ptilonorhynchidae; genus Amblyornis; species Amblyornis subalaris. The sequence goes on along the minus strand of JACAXG010000062.1, from coordinate 1,320,390 downwards.
GAGCCATAAATCAGGTTTTTTGTCTTGCTACTCTATGATTTCTGACTCCTAATTTGATATTTTAATTGCAAAGTAGTACTTCATTTTTGAAGAGTACATAGTTTGAAATGGTAACTTTAGCCAAGTATTATTTATTTAAAAAAACCCCCCGAATATTCCTTGTACATGAGTGGAAGTGACCTCATTAACCACAGAAGAAAAGCAAAAATTAAAACTTATATTAAATATCTGTCTTTCTAGATTTCACCAGATTGATTTTAAGTTATAGATGAAGTAAATATAGTACTTATGAGACTGCAGTTTCACAAAGATTTTTTGATTTATACTGCTGAAGCTGAATTATAGTATTTGCAGATTTCCTGTAAGAAAAAGCTGTAGATGTCTTACCAGTATATGGGAAGTGACTAAATAAATACAGTACTTAGATACAGAAAACAGGAATAGCACATTTTTCTAAAGCTCATAATGTGTTTAAAATAACAAGAGATACTGTAAGATTGGTCTGCAATCAGAAAAAAGAATTGCAAACTGATTTTTAATATGCTCTAAAAATTTGAGAAATGGAAACCAAGAGGAGGAAAGATCACATGCCAGGAACACAATTAAATCCAATCATCCAGATAGGTGATCAATTAGACAACATAGCAAGGGCAAACAGATCAATGGTTCTATCTTCAAATGAAAACATATGTATTTATTTACCAACATTTGCATCTTGAAGATAAGCACAAACTCCTTTCATGCCAGTTAAAATTCCAAGTCTTGTTGATGTTGCCTCTTTTTTTCTTTAAATAATTAGTTTTGTGTTCACTTATTTTGCCCTTACTTGACCTTGAGCAGAGACTGGCTGCAGAACGGAGGCACCTGCTGATATTATGCAGCTTTCCTTAGGACTTCCTGTAGGAAGTTCACAGAACTCATTCTCCTTCATGCTGAAGTCACAGATTCAGATCTATCCTAATTGGAATTAAAAATAATTAATTTCTTATTACTGCTTTTCGGTAGCTTCTTATGTGTCAGGGACAGTTCCAAATGGACAAATGCCTGTGTGGCAGCTGGATCACTAATGGCATATGCAGGTTGTTTTAGGAGTGGTGAAAGGAGCCACTCCATCCTCTAGGACTAATCCACTAGAGTCATAGGAGATCCTGTTATATGTGTGTTCTTCTCAGCATCCATAGGTCATCCTACTTCACTTGCAACTCTAAGTTTGCTGCTCTTAGAACTGAACTGAACCAAACTTGAAGTAGAGGGTCGGAAAGCATAAGGGAGGAAGAGACTTCTTAGGAAAGATGGTTTCAGCATGGAATAAAAGCACCTTTTGCAGTATCAAAATATTTTATTCTTTAAAATAAAGGAGTAAGTCCTCAGGAAACAGGAAAGTGCACTGCCACTTCCTGAGCCATTTCCAGAATGTGGGAAAGAAGGATCCATTCCAGAGTATGAACCTGAAAGTTTCTACCAGCCCTGCATTGACTATTAACAGTCACTTTGGTCCTTGTGTTGGTGAATTCATCAGGGAAAACTTCCAGTCATAAAGCCTGTGCAATGAATGGTTGTTTTTGGCCTTGAGCTGTGCAAAGCAGGCATAAGATGCTCTTCTGCCTGATGTGCAAGCAATAACACACTGTGTACCGTAAAGACAAGAAAACCCAGGTTTGTCATTCTTAAGCTTGTCATTCTAAGCTTGAGAAATTTTGGGAATGCTTCTTAAATTATACTTCCTGTGAAACAACTTGTTTCAAAACCAGAAACTGATATTATTGGTGTTTATGAAGATATTGTCTACAGTAAACTCACCCCTCCCACCACCTTACTCCTCAGAATCTAAGTATTGTGCTGTTCATTACCCCAGGGAAGAAAATCAGCTGGAGCCACAGCTGCACTGGCAGCAGATGTCATGGCCATACTGCTTGTTGCTTTCATGTGGATATCAAAAATCCTATTTACATGGAGAAGCAAGACACTGGTATGGTGGTGTTTGAGCTATGGAAACTAAAAGCCAGCACCCATGGATGAAGGTCTAATGAAATACAATTAAACTGTCTGGGTCTAATAAATGTAATAGTAAGTTTAGCTGATCCACAAATGCATCAGTTCTTGAAAACACAAGTGAAA